>JBBYHO010031058.1:0-11414 GCA_038382025.1 Adansonia gregorii
TTTATCCCATCAAGTAGAATGTGTTTATGATGCCCAATCATGAAAAGAAAGGAGATTATTATGTGAATCCATGTTTACCCTAATTAAAAGACGAACTTCAATTCTAAAAATGGTTATAAGGGAAGTTTTTCCCATGAAACCAAAGCATTAATATCATTTATCCCATCGAGTAGAATGTGTTTACATTGCCCAATCATGAAAAGAAAGGAGATTATTATGTGAATGTGTTTACCCCAATTGAAAGACGTACTTCAATTTTATAAATGGTAATAAGAGAAGTTTTTCCCATGAAACCAAAGTATCAATATCGTTTATCCTATCAAATGGAATGTGTTTATGATAGCTAATCCTAAAAAGAAAGGAGATCATTATGTGAATCCATGTTTCTCACAATTGACAGATGTACTTCAATTCTAAAAACGTTAAAATGGGAAATTTTTCATATGAAACCAAAGCATCAATATCTTTAATCCAAATAAGAAGAATGTGTTTATGATGCCTAATTATGAAAAGAAAGGAGATTATTATATGAATCCATGTTTATCCCAATTGAATGATGAACAATTCTAAAAATGGTAACAAGGAAAGTTTTACCTATGAAACCAAAGCATCAATATCGTTTATCCCATCGAGTATAATGTGTTTATGACGCCCAATCATGACAAGAAAGGAGATTATTAAATGAATTTATGTTTATCCCAATTGAAAGACATACTTCAATTTTAAAAGTTGTAATAAAGGAATTTTTTCTTTTGCAATCAAAGCATCAATATCTTTAATGCAATTGAGAAGAATGTGTTTATGATGCCTAATCATGAAAAGAAAGGAGATTATTATGTGAATTAATGTTTATCCCAATAGAAAAACGAACTTCAATCCTAAAAATGGTAATAAGAAAAGTTTGTCCCATGAAACCAAAGCATCAATATCGTTAATCCAAATGAGGAGAATGTGTTTATGGTGCCTAATCATGAAAAGAAAAGAGATTATTATGTGAATCTGGGTTTATCCCAATAGAAAGACGAACTTCAATTCTAAAAATGGTTATAAAGGAAGTTTTTCTCATGAAACCAAAACAATGATATCATTAATCCCTATGAGAGCAATGTGTTTATGATGCCCAATCATAAAAAGAAATGAGATCATTATGTGAATCCATGTTTATCCCAATTGAAAGATGTACTTCAATTCTAAAAATGGTTATAACGGATGTTTTTCTTATGAAACCAAAGCATCAATATCTTTAATCCAAATGAGAAGAATGTGTTTATGTTGCCCAATCATGAAAAGAAAGGAGATTATTATGTGAATCCATGTTTATCTCAATTGAAAGACGAATTTCAATTCCAAAAATGGATAGAAGGGAAGTTTTTCTTATGAATCCAAAGCATCAGTAGCTCTAATCCAAACGAGAAGAATGTGTTTAAGTTGCCCAATCATGAAAAAAAAAAGATTGTTATGTGAATCCATGTTTATCCTAATTAAAAGACGAACTTCAGTCCTAAAAATGGTTATAAGGGAAGTTTTTCTGATGAAACCAAAAGATCAATATCTTTAATCCCAATGAGAAGAATGTGTTTATGATGCCCGATCATGAAAAGAAAAGAGATTATTATATGAATTCATGTTTATCCTAACCAAAACAAGAACTTCAATTCTAAAAATGGCTATAAAGGAAGCTTTTCGTATGAAACAAAAATATCAATATCATTAATCCAGATCATGAAAAAAGAGGAGATTATTACGTAATTCAATTCTAAAAATGGTAATAAGGGAAGTTTTTCTCAAGAAACCAAAGCATCAATATCTTTAATCCAAACGAGAAGAATGTGTTTATGTTGCGCAATCATGAAAAAAAAAGAGATTATTATGTGAATCCATATTTATCCTAATTAAAAGATGAACTTCAATTCTAAAAATGGTTGTAAGGGAAGTTTTTCCCATAAAACTAAAGCATCAGTATTGTTTATGCCATCGAGTAGATTGTGTTTACGATGCCCAATCATGAAAAGAAAGGAGATTATTATGCGAATCCATGTTTATCCCAATTGAAACACGTACTTCAATTTTAAAAATGGTAATATGAGAAGTTTTTCCTATGAAACCAAAGCATCAATATCATTTATCCCATCAAATAGAATGTGTTTATGATGCCTAATCATGAAAAGAAAGGAAATCATTATGTGAATCCATGTTCATCCCAATTGAAAGACATACTTCAATTTTAAAAATTTTAATAAGGGAAGTTTTTCTTATGAAACCAAAGCATCAATACCTTTAATCCAAATAAGAAGAATGTGTTTATGACGCCTAATCATGAAAAGAAAAGAGATTATTATATGAATCCATGCTTATCCCAGTTGAAAGATGAACTACTATTCCAAAAATGGTAATAAGGGAAGTTTTTCCTATGAAACCAAAGCATCAATATCGTTTATCCCATTGAATATAATCTATTTATGATGCCCAATCATGACAGAAAGGAGATTATTGTGTGAATCCATGCCTATCCCAATTGAAAGATGTACTTCAATTCCAAAAATGGTAATAAGGGAAGTTTTTCCTATGAAACCAAAGCATCAATATCGTTTATCCCATCGAGTAGAATGTGTTTATAATGCCCGATTATGAAAAGAAATGAGATTACTGTGTGAATCCATGTTTATCCCAATTGAAAGATGTACTTGAATTCTAAAAATGGTAATAAGGGAACCTTTTCTTATGAAACCAAAGCATCAATATCTGTAATCCAAACGAGAAGAACATGTTTATGATGCCCAATCATGAAAAGAAAGGAGGTTATTATGTGAATCCATGTTTATCCTAATTAAAATACAAACTTCAATTCCAAAAATAGTTATAAGGGAAATTTTTCCTATGAAACCAAAGCATCAATATCGTTTATCCCATCGACTAGAATGTCTTTATGATGCCCAATCACGAAAAGAAAGGAGATTATTATGTGAAGCCATGTTTATCCCAATTGAAAGACGTACTTCAATTCTAAAAATGGTAATAAGGGAAGTTTTTCCTATGAAACCAAAGCATCAATATTATTATCCCATCAAGTAGAATGTGCTTATGATGCCCAATCATGAAAAGAAAGGAGATCATTTTGTGAATCCATGTTTACCCTAACTAAAAGACGTACTTCAATTTTAAAAATGGTTATAAGGGATGCTTTTCTTATGAAACCAAAGCATCAATATCTTTAATCCAAACGAGAAGAATGTGTTTATGTTGCCAATTATGAAAAGAAAGGAGATTATTATGTGAATCCATGTTTATCCCAATTAAAAGACAAACTTCAATTCTAAAAATGGTTATGAGGGAAGTTTTTCTTATGAAACCAAAACGTCAATACCATTAATCCCAATGAGAAGAATGTGTTTATGATGCTCGATCATGAAAAGAAAAGAGATTATTATGTGAATTCATGTTTATCCCAATTGGAAATCGTACTTCAATTCTAAAAATTGTAATAAGGGAAGTTTTTTCTATGAAACCAAAGCATCAATATCATTTATCCCATAAAGTAGAATGTGTTTATGATGCCCAATCAAGAGAAGAAAGGAGATTATTATGTGAATCCATGTTTATCCTAATTGAAAGATGTATTTCAATTCTGAAAATGGTAAAAAGGGATGTTTTTCTTATGAAACCAAAGCATCAATATCTTTAATCCAATCGAAAAGAATGTGTTTATGATGCACAATCATGAAAACAATGTAGATTATTTTGTGAATCCATGTTTACCCAATTAAAAGATGAACTTTAATTCTAAGAATGGTTATAGAGGAAGTTTTTCTGATGAAACCAAAACATCAATATCATTAATCCTAACGAGAAGAATGTGTTCATGATGCCCGATCATGAAAAGAAAATAGGTTATTTTGTGAATCCGTGATTTTCCAAATGATGCACGTAGATTAATTCTAAAAATGGTTTAAAGAGATGTTTTTCCTATGAAACCAAAGCATTAATACCATTAATCCTAACATGGAGAGTGTGTTTATGATGCCCAATCATGAAAAGAAAAGAGATTACTACATGAATCCATATTTATCCCAATTGAAAAATGAACATCAATTCTGAAAATGGCAATAAGAGAAGTTTTTCTTATGAATCCAAAGCATCAATATCGTTTAACCCATCGAGTAGAATTCGTTTATGATGCCCAATCATAAAAAGAAAGGTGATTTTTATGTGAATCTATGTTTATCCCAATTGAAGGACGTACTTCAATTCGAAAAATGGAAATAAGGAAGTTTTTCTTATGAAACCAAAGTGCCAATATCATTTATCCCATCAACGAGAATGTGTTTTTGATGCCCAGTCATGAAAAGAAAAGAGATTATTATGTGAATCCTTGTCTATCCCAATTTAAAGACGTACTTCAATTCTAAAAACGGTAATAAGAGAAGTTTTTATTATGAAAGCAAACCATCAATATCTTTTATTACAATAAGGAGAATGTATTAATGTTGCCCAATCATTAAAAGAAAGGAGACTATTTTGTGAATCCATGCTTATTCCAGTTAAAAGACATACTTCAATTCTAAAAATGTTAATAACAGAAGTTTTTCTTATGAAACAAAAACATCAATATCATTAATCCTAGCGAGAGGAATGTGTTTATGATGCCCAACCATGAAAAGAAAGGAAATTTATATACGAATCCGTGTTTGTCCAAATCGATAGACGTATATTAATTCTAAAAATGGTTGAAAGAGATGTTTTCCTATGTAACCAAAGCATCAATATCATTTAAGGAGAATGTGTTTATGATGCCTAATCATGAAAAGAAAGGAGATTATTATGTGAATCCATGTTTATCCCAATTGAAAGATAAACTTCAATTCTAAAAATGGCGATAAGAAAGTTTTTCTTTGAAACCAAAGTATCCATATCATTTATCCCATCGAATAGAATGTGTTTATGATGCCCAATCATCAAAAGAAAGGAGATTATTAAGTGAATACATGTTTATCCCAATTCAAAGATGAACTTCAATTCTAAAAATAGTAATAAAAGAAGCTTTTCTTATGAAACCAAAGCATCAATATCGTTAATCCCAAGGAGTAGAATGTGTTTATGATGCCCAATCATGAAAAAAAAAGGAGATTATTATGTGAATCCATGCTTATCCCAACTAAAAGACATACTTCAATTCTAAAAATGGTAAGAAGTTTTTCTTATGTAACCAAAGCATCAATATCTTTAATCCAAACGAGAAAAATGTGTTTATGATGCCCAATCACGAAAAAAAAGGAGATTATTATGTGAATCCATGTATACCCCAATAGAAAGATGAACTTCAATTCTAAAAATGGTTATAAGGGAAGTTTTTCATATGAAACCAAAACATCAATATCATTAATCCCAATGAGAAGAATGTGTTTATGATGCCCGATCATGAAAAGAAAGTAGATTATTTTGTGAATCTGTGTTTGTCCAAATGATAGACGTACATTAAATCTAAAAATGGTTGAAAGAGATGTTTTTCCTATGAAACCAAAGCGTCAATACCATTAATCCCAACTAAGAGAATATGTTTATGATGCCCAATCAAGAAAACAAATGAGATTATTATGTAAATCCTTATTTATCCCAATTGAAAAGCGAACATCAATTCTAAAAATAGAAATAAGAAAATATTTCTTATGAAACCAAAGCATCAATATTGTTTATCCCAACGAGTAAAATGTGTTTATGATGCCTAATAGTGAAAAGGAAAGGAGATTATTATGTGAATCCATGTTTATCCCAACCAAAATATGAACATCAATTCTAAAAATGGTTATAAGGGAAGTTTTTCTTATGAAACCAAGACATCAATATCTTTAACCCTAAGGAGAAAAATGTGTTTATGATGCCCAATCATGAAAAGAAAGGAGATTATTATGTGAATCTATGTTTATCCAAATTGAAAGATGTACTTCAATTCGAAAAATGGTAATAAGTGAAGTTTTTTCTTATGAAACCAAAGCATCAATATCGTTTATCCCATCGAGGAGAATGTGTTAATGATGTCCAATCTTGAAAAGAAAGGAGATTATTATGTGAATCAAGGTTTATCCTAATTGAAAGATGAACTTCAATTCTAAAAAATGGTTACAAGAGAAGCTTTTCGTATGTAACCAAAGCATCAATATCTTTAATCCAAACGAGAAGAATGTGTTTATGATGCCCAATCACAAAAAGAAAGGAGATTATTATGTGAATGCACGTATATCCCAATAGAAAGATGAACTTCAGTTCTAAAAATGGTTATAAGGGAAGTTTTTCTTATCAAACCAAAACATCAATGTCATTAATCCCGATGAAAAGAATATGTTTATAATGCCCGATCAAGAAAAGAATGTAGATTGTTATGTGAATCCGTGTTTGTCCAAATGATAGACGTACATTAATTCTAAAAATGGTTGAAAGAGATGTTTTCCTATGTAACCAAAGCATCAATACCATTAATCCCAACAAGGAGAATGTGTTTATGATGCCCAATCATGAAAAGAAAGGAGATTATTATGTGAATCCATGTTTGTCCTAATTGAAATGCGAACTTCTATTCTAAACATGGTAATAAAAGAAGTTTTTCTTATGAAACCAAAGCATAAATATCATTTATCCCATTAAGTAGAATGCATTTATGATGCCCAATCATGAAAAGAAAGGAGATTATTACGTGAATCCATGTTTATCCTAATTGATAGACATACTTTAATTCTAAAAATGGTAATAAGGGAAGTTTTTCTTATGAAACTAAAGCTTCAATATCTTTAGTCCAAACGAGAAGAATGTGTTTATGATGCCAAATCATGAAAAGAAAGTTTATTTTGTGAATCCAAGTATAACCCAATTGAAAGACGAACTTCAATTCTAAAAATGGTTATGAGGGAAGTTTTTCTTATGAAACCAAAACATCGATATCATTAATCCCAATGAGAAGAAAGTGTTTACGATGCCCGATCATGAAAAGAAAGTAAACTATTATGTGAATCCGTGTTTACAAATGATAGATGTACATTAATTCTAAAAATGGTTGAAAGAGATGTTTTTCCTATGAAACCAAAGCAACAATACCATTAATCGCAACGAGGAGAATATGTTTATGAAGCGTAATCAAGAAAAAAAAGAGATTATTATGTAAATCCATGTTTATCCCAATTGAAAAGCGAACATCAATCCTAAAAATGGAAATAAAGAAGTTTTTCTTATGAAGCTAAAGCATCAATATGATTTATCTCATCGAGTAGAATGCGTTTATGATGTCCAATCATGAAAAGAAAAGAGATTTATATGAATCTATGTTTATCCTAATTGAAAGACGAACTTTAATTCTAAAAATTGTAATAAGGGAAGTTTTTCCCATGAAACCAAGCATCAATATCGTTTATCCCATTGAGTAGAATGTGTTTATATGCCCAATCATGAAAAGAAAGGAGATTATTATGTGAATCCATGTTTATACCAATTGAAAGATGTACTTTAATGCTAAAAATGGTAATAAGGGAAGTTTTTCTTATGAAACCAAAGCATCAATATCGTTTATCCCATCGAAGAGAATGTGTTTATGATGTCCAATCATGAAAAGAAAGAAGATTATTATGTGAATCTTGGTTTATCCCAATCGAAGGACGAGCTTCAATTCTAAAGACGATAACAAGAGAAGTTTTTTTATTGTAACCAAAGCATCAATATCTTTAATCCAAATGAGAAGAATGTGTTTTTGATGCCCAATCACGAAAAGAAAGGAGATTATTATGTGAATCCACATATATCACAATAGAAAGCCAAACTTTAATTCTAAAAATGGTTATAAGGGAAGTTTTTCTGATGAAACCAATAAATCAATATCATTAATCCCAATGAGAAGAATGTGTTTATGATGCCCGATCATAAAAAGAATGTAGATTGTTATGTGAATCCATCTATGCCCAAATGATAGATGTGGTTGAAAGAGATGTTTTTCCTATGAAACCAAAGCATCAATACCATTAATCCCAACGAAGAGAATGTGTTTATGATGCCCAATCATGAAAAGAAAAGAGATTATTAAGTGAATCTAAGTTTATCGCAATTGAAAGATGAACTTTAATTCTAAAAATGGTTACAAAGGAAATTTTTCTTATGAAACCAAAGCATCAATATCATTCATCCCATTAAGTCGAATGCATTTATGATGCCCAATCATGAAAAGAAAAGAGATTATTACATGAATCCATGTTTATCCTAATTGAAAGATGTACTTCAATGTTAGAAATGGTAATAAGGAAAGTTTTTCCTATTAAACAAAGCATCAATATCGTTTATCCCATCGAGTAGAATGTGTTCATGATGCCCAATCAGGAAAAGAAAGGAGATTATTATGTGAATCCATGTTTATCCCAATTAAAAGATCTACTTCAATACTAAAAATGGTAATAAGGGAAGTTTTCCTTATGAAACCAAAGCATCAATATCTTTAATCTAAGCGAGAGGAATGTGTTTATGATGCCCAATCATGAAAAGAAAGGAGATTATTATATGAATCCATGTTTATCCCAATTAAGAGACAAACTTCAATTCTAAAAATGGTTGAAAGAGAAGTTTTTCTTATGAAACCAAAGCATCAATATCGTTAATCCCAATAAGAAGATGAGTTTATCATGCCTGATCATGAAAAGAAAGTAGAGTATTATGTGAATCCGTGTTTGTCCAAATGATAGATGTACATTAATTCTAAAAATGGTTGAAAGAGATGTTTTTCTTATGAAACCAAAGCATCAATACCATTAATCCCAACGAGGAGAATATGTTTATGATGCCCAATCAAGAAAACAAAGGAGATTTTCTTGTAAATCCATGTTTATCCCAATTGAAAAGTGAACATCAATTCTAAAAATGGAAATAAGAAAGCTTTTCTTATGAAACCAAAGTATCAATATCGTTTATCCCATCGAGTAGATTGTGTTTATGATGCCCAGTCATGAAATGAAAGGAGATTATTATGTGAATCCATGTTTATCCCAATTGAAAGGCATGTACTACAATTCTAAAAATGGTAATAAGGGAAATTTTTCCTATAAAGCCAAGCATCAATATCATTTATCCCATCGAGTAAAATTTGTTTATGATGCCCAATCATGAAAAGAAAGGAGATTATTATGTGAATCCATGTTTGTCCTAATTGAAATACAAACTTCAATTCTAAAAATGGCAATAAGAGAAGTTTTTCTTATGAAACCAAAGCATAAATATCATTTATCCCATCAAGTAAAATGCATTTATGATGCCCAATCATGAAAAGCAAGGAGATTATTACGTGAATCCATGTTTATCCTAATTGAAAGACATACTTTAATTCAAAAATGATAATAAGAGAAGCTTTTCTTATGAAACCAAAGCTTCAATATCTTTAATCCAAACGAGAAAAATGTGTTTATGATGCCTAATAATGAAAAGAAAGAAGATTATTTTGTGAATCCAATTATAACCCTATTGAAAGACGAACTTCAATTCTAAAAATGGGTATGAGGGAAGTTTTTCTTATGAAACCAAAACATCAATATCATTAATCCCAATAAGAAGAATATGTTTATGATGCTCGATCATGAAAAGAAAGTTGATTATTATGTGAATCCATGTTTGTCCAAATGATAAACGAACATTAATTCTAAAATTGGTTGAAAGAGATGTTTTTCTCACGAAACCAAAGCAACAATACCATTAATCGCAACGAAGAGAATATGTTTATGATGCCTAATCAAGAAAACAAAAGAGATTATTATGTGAATCCATGTTTATTCCAATTGAAAAGTAAACATCAATCCTAAAAATGGAAATAAGAAAATTTATCTTATAAAACCAAAGCATCAATATCATTTATCCCATCAAGTAGAATGTGTTTATGATGCCCAATCTTGAAAAGAAATAAGATTATTATATGAATCCATGTTTATCCTAATTGAAAGACGCACTTTAATTCTAAAAAAGGTAATAAGGGAAATCTTTCCTAGGAAACCAAGCATCAATATCATTTATCCCTTTGAGTAGAATGTGTTTATATGCCCAATCATGAAAAGAAAGGAGATTATTATGTGAATCCATGTTTATACCAATTGAAATATGTACTTCAATGCTAAAAATGGTAATAAGGGAAGTTTTTCTTATGAAACCAAAGCATCAATATCGTTTATCCCATCGAGGGGAATGTGTTTATGATGCCCAATCATGAAAGGAAAGGAGATTATTAAGTGAATCCAGGCTTATCCCAATTGAAAGACGAGCTTCAATTCTAAAAATGGTAACAATAAAAGTTTTTCTTATGCAACCGAAGCATCAATATCTTTAATCCAAATGTGAAGAATGTGTTTATGATGCCCAATCACGAAAAGGGAGGAGATTATTTTGTGAATCCGTGTATATCGCAATAGAAAGTCAAACTTCAATTCTGAAAATGGTTATAAGGGAAATTTTTTCGATGAAACCAATACATCAATATCATTAACTCTAATAAGAAGAATGTGTTTATGACGCCCGATCATGAAAGGAATGTAGATGATTATGTGAATCCGTCTATGTCCAAATGATAGACGTGGTTGAAAGAGATGTTTTTCCTATGAAACCAAAGCATCAATACCATTAATCCCAACGAGGAGAATGTGTTTATGATGCCCAATCATGAAAAGAAAGGAGATTATTAAGTGAATCCATGTTTATCCCAATTGAAAGACGAACTTGAATTCTAAAAATGGTTATAAGGGAAGTTTTTCTTATGAAACCAAAGCATCAATATCATTTATCCCATTAAGTAGACTGCATTTATGATGCCCAATTAGGAAAAGAAAGGAGATTATTACGTGAATCCATGTTTATCCTAATTAAAAGATGTACTTCAATTCTACAAATGATAATAAGGGAAGTTTTTCCTATGAAACCAAGCATCAATAGCATTTATCCCATCGAGTAGAATGTGTTCATGATGCCCAATCATGAAAGGAAAGGAGATTATCATGTGAATCCTTGTTTATCCAACTTGAAAGATGTACTTCAATACTAAAAACGGTAATAAGGCAAGTTTTTCTTATGAAACCAAGGCATCAATATCTTTAATCCAAACGAGAAGAATGTGTTTATGATGCCCAATTATGAAAGGAAAGGAGATTATTGTATGAATCCATGTTTACCCTAATTAAAAGATAAACTTTAATTCTAAAAATGGTTAAAAGGGAAGTTTTTCTTATGAAACCAAAGCATATATATCATTAATCCCAATAAGAAGATGAGTTTATCTTGCCTGATCATGAAAAGAAAGTAGAGTGTTATGTGAAGCCGTGTTTGTCCAAATGATAGACATACATTAATTCTAAAAATGGCTGAAAGAGATGTTTTTCCTATGAAACCAAAGCATCAATACCATTAATCCCAACGAG
>JBBYHO010031069.1:0-11412 GCA_038382025.1 Adansonia gregorii
TTAATCTGACAAAAATTATTTGTAGAAAGATCATTCTCAAGTGGCTTTCAATTATTCTTTTTCCTCTTAATTTCTTCTAGATTTTTTTCAAACCCTCTCTTCACTTCATGAGTTAGAATTCTTTAAAAAAAATTATTAGAGAAAGAAAAGAAAGCAAGCAAGTGGAACATACACATTTGTTGGGTTGCAAAAGCATTGAAATGCGAAAGCCTAAGGTTTAACCTTTAAATCCCTTTCCCATATGCTTAGGCAAAAAAAGAAAAAGGAGGGAAAGAGAATCTTAGACATATTTTGCTAAAGATTTCGTATTTTATATATTGGCAATGAAATTTTATAATTTCATAAATGGATTAAGAGATTATCGTATATTTTATTTTTTAAAATTATTTTTTTATATTTTACATTTATTTGAATGACATATATCACTCTATTAATCTCGTTTGTGGAATCTAAAAATTTCATTAGGGTTAGATGAAATAATTTCTCTTTTGCTAAAAGCACTATTTTTAAAGTCAATAAAAGGACCACTAGAATTATTTGCAAGCATAAATTTTATTTGCACTTTATTTGGTGGTCCAACTATTCTCAAGTCATATGCCCCTAATAACCTCCATGTTTGATGGTGCCACATGTATGCTTTTATGAAATGCTTGAAACAATGACTTGTTAATGTTTGTTGAATTACATTTAGATTATCATAAACCAACTATTTGAATAAGAGTCTTTTTGAAATAAATGAATTTTGATAAAGTCTTTTGAAATCTATCAAAATTCTTGTTTATTAATTAAGATATTGAATTTTCATAATTAATTAAACAGTCAAAGACAAGTTAGAAATCAATTTTATAATTCGGATATAATAAGAAAATATGACGTGGAATATATATAAAATAAAGTAATAAACATGATACATTATATATTAACATGATGTATTTAAAACACACACATATACATATACATTTACATATATATATATATATATATAGATTTTGATAAATTTAATGATTTGTATTATATTCATATTTATAAAACTGATAAAAAGTATTTGAAATATGACACACATATACAAATGATCGGTTTAGCCAAATGGGTTTCTCAATCCATAGTTTAATTTCTTGATGGCTGACAAAATCTAAAGGAATAACATCTTTCGAATTTTGAAAGATTAAAACGTTGAAAGCAAGTTGGAATATTCTTAATTTAGGTTATATCCCATCATGTTTTCAAACCATAATATGTGGAATCAAAGTGGGAAGAGCCCAGTTTAGCTGACCCAACATGGGAGACGAAATGGCCATATTCCATTGTCAATTTTATTGATTGGAATTGACTGTCTTTAACCCATATCTTGCAACTTGATTGGGTTTGAGAAGCTCAAATTCGACCCAACCAAAATTAGATGGTTAGATCATAGCCTCATTGGTGATAAATTAACGATAATATTTTATTTTCTTGCACTAAATGTTTTTAACATAAAATCTTTAAAAATTAAGGATAATTACCTTTTACACAATAAAGGTGAGAAGAAAAAAATTTTACAAATGAAGTTTGTAAGGTGACATATGACTAATAAAGTATATTGAAAAAATAAATAAAAATAAAAAATAAGATGCTTGTCATCTTATAAATTTCATTTGTAATTTTTTTTTATTGTTAGTGTATGAAATAATTATAAAAAATTAATTGATGATGGAAAAGGTGGTTTAGAATGATGTCATCAATGACCACATCCAAAACTAATTAATTATCATCTTTTGTAAATTAATAGAGCTATCCATTAGATAATAAGCATTAGGCAAATTATTTTTTGCCAAAATTGTACAATTTTTAATATCAAACAACTTTAAATAACACGTTCAATAGAAAATCTAAATTATTAAATGCACGAACCCAATGTGCAAACAAATCAACAAAAAAAAAATAACAAAAAGATAGGATAATAGATTATGGGATTCGATGCTTGGGAAATCAAAAGTATAGATTAAAATAAAAAATTATTAAATTTGGATACGAGGTTTAATTTAAATGGTTCATGTACTTTTTTTAGAAGGTGAATTTTTACGACATAAGAGTTCGATTCTTAACAACAAAATCCTCTTTCTCAATTTCCCTCAAACTTTGACCTCTTTTATGTTAAACGAAAAAAACAAATTAAGCATCTCCGTGATAGAAGAAAAAGAACTAATTTATCCTCCAAATGTTTCATCCACCTTACTGAAATTTTCTTTTCCTCTTTTTCCCAAATCAATTAATCAAACTATTAGATTTTATGGGAACAAAAGGTTTTGATTCTTTTCGCTATGGGAATTCCATCAATTAGAATTAAATCAAAGGAAAAATATAGAGGATCTTGTTCTCAATCATGAAAACATAAAAGATCTTGTCCAACTCAAATAATGGTGGAAATAAGTAGCAACTCACAAAAAATGAACAAAAACACAAGGTAAGGTCTAAAAGGAAAAGCTAGCTTTCCATCCTTAGAAATAAAAGATGACTAACTTTGCTCATAACCTAACTTATGTACCCCCTTATCTCGTTATAAGCGTCTCAAACTCTTTCGAACACAACAAAATAGTTTTTAGTAAGGCTAAAAATCGTTGCAAAAAGGTTAGTTTATCATTACGAGAGCCTTAAATATATTCATAGGCTCAACTCATGCATCCACTTGGGACATGTTTCTGAAGCAGTCTACGTATAACCGAAGGATTGTTCCATCTATGTATACTTTAATACCTAAACTTGAAGAGAGAAAAAAATTTGCTTACTCACCTGACATGGCAAATATCTAAACCATTTGATGATGACGGGTGTAAGGATACATTTCCTTCTATAAGAGAGAAGTTTGGAAATATTTAGCCATTTATGAAATGTTGTTTTCTAATTCTTATTTATTATGATATATAGGTGGCTAATAGGATAAAATTTTGCAAATAAATTTGGAAAACAAAATTCTTTTGGTGTTTTTATTATGATTACTTCTATATTCGTGTTCATCTACATATAAAATGAAAGTATATTTTTATATTTTTATTCTGAAGTGTACAATTAAATAAATCATACCGATTCGCATTAACGTTAATTAGTTTCATGAAATCATATACAAAAGAAGATATATAAAAAGTTTAAAATTCAAATTTTATCATTTAAATTCTCTTTCTTTATTATTAGGTTACAGTCATTTTTAAGATAAAAAAAATAGTATTGACTAAAAGAAGTGGTGAGTTTACGCTTTATATAGTTGCCTCTTAATTCAGTTGTAAGCGCATAACTATTCCCATCATAACAGCCAGCAGATTAGAAATATCCCATTAGTGATTAGATATGTGGGCCTATGAACTTTAATACAAAATCATCTAGTTACCATACAGATTAAACTTCCAATTTAGGAAATATTCCATGGATTTTTGTCCTGAGCATCAGAAGATAAGGTTGCTAATTGTGTGGTTAAAAAGGCTAACTGCCATCAATAAATATCATCTAGAATCAAGATCATGATGCCCCTTTTGCAGGTTTCATCATCGTGATAAGCTTCAAACAAGTCAAAGTATCGCGAAAGTTGGATTTTAATCACTTTGCATAAGTTTCCGAAGGGTTTGAAGCAAATTTATAAGGGAGGGGAGGTTACCCAGATTAGATTTAACGTATAACATAAGTTTTAAAGAGGGGCTAATAGTGATTCTTACAAATCATTCATCAAGTGGACTAGTACTTGTTAAGATGTTTAAATTTGATACTATATATATTACAATAGGTTTAAATATTTATATAATGTTTTCTATATATTATATACTGTATTAGCATAGAGTATAAATAGATGATAAATTATATTATAAGCTATCAGTATATAATACTATAATATAATAAGGTTATTACACTTATCAATGTAAAATAATATTAATTAATATATTATAATTAGTTTAGAGTTATAATAGAGTATTTAGTATATTTAATTTAATATAATACTATTATATCTTATATCATAACAAATTATAATATAAATTTGATACTATATATATTACAATAGGTTTAAATATTAATATAATATTTTCTATGGATTATATAGTATACATAGATGATAAATTATATTATAAACTATCAGTATATGATATTATAATATAATAAGATTATACTTATCGATGTAATATAATATTAATTGATATATTATAATTAGTTTAGAGTTAAAATACTGCATAAAATAAATGTACATATATTTTAAAATTTATATAAAACATATTATTAATGTATCAAAATTTATATAAATATAAAATATTTTAATACAATTATGATATAGTAAAATATATGAACATGACACGAATATATAAATTTTAAACTTGTAGGGACCATCAATCAACAGAAAAATACCATCATTTTCCTCATCAAGATACAAATTATTTTGGCATCTTCATTACATAGGAAAACAAGCTAAGAAAAACCATTAATTCCTTCTAGAAATACAATACAAATTATTAACAGGAACTCAAAATTAGTTACCAACTTACCACTGGAATAAATACAACATGTAATTAAAACCTTCCATTTATATAAACATGAGTAGTAATTAATTTAATAAAACTATATATATATATATATATTTATGCTCCATTACCGGAAAGAGTTGAAGAGCACTCGCAAACTACCTTAGTTTCAACTTCCTTTTTATGGAAATTCCTATGGCAGCCACAGGCGGCGCAAGTAAGGGCAGCACTCGTTCCTTCCTCTCCACTGGCCATGAATTCCCGGCATCCATCAACGACATAACCTCCAATGGTGGCGGCGTGATTCTTTCGGCACTCCCAATATCTCACACTCCTATTTGTCATTAATGAACTGGTGCTGGTGCTTCTTGGTGGCGGCTCCTTCCTTCTCACAACCACTTGTATCTTCCTCATTTCGCGATCCCCAGACTGTTCCTCACTTTAACGCTGCTAAACCCTTATAGTATCGAACCACAATTATCAAATTGGATATTAATGACCGAGATTCAAAATCTGGGATAAAAAAGATTGAAAGAAATCAAGAGTACCAATATATAGAAAGAGAGGAAATGTTTTTAGCTTGATAAGGTCATGGCCAAGCCCTAACCCTAAACTAAACCTTTACAAAACTTTCTTATATATAATACCAGTAAGCTTTGCTTATTTCCCCTTACTGTATTATTATTTTCATTTTTGACTTCTGAAAATTGGGTTTTTCCCCCTTTTTTGGGTTCTTTTTTTGTAATAAAAACTATTACTATTAAGCTATGCAAAACCCTAAATGATGGTCAAAACTTTAATTTTATTTCAAAACAGTGATTGGTTTAAAATGGAATTAACAGCTAAGTTTTAGCTGCTTTTTAAAAAATTTCAACCTAATTTAGACTGCGTAGCCCCTAAACTGATGTTAATATGCATTACCTCGGTGCTTAGATACAATGTCAACAATAATTGTATCTACCTTGACCTAAATCGTGAGTGATCTGATTTTTACTTGTAAGCTTGCCAAACCTATACGCATAGACAACTTTATTTAATTTGTAAGTAACATTTTTTCAACATATACATCATGCTACATACACAAAAACATTGCGTGGACCTTTCTTTTTCCGAATTCATATTCATAAAAAAATTATGAGTAAATTTGGTTTCATTTAGACATTCTTGTGAATCTAAAACTTAATTTAATTAATTTATACAGTTACTTTTAAAAGGTGACATTTGATGCGATTGAGTAAAATTCGAATTTTTGCATTTTCAACCAAACTTTTATCCTCATACTAAGGGCTTCTTGGTTAAAAAAATCATAAAAAATCTCTGGCATTAAATATATATGTTAGCATGAAAATAAAAAGGAAATCTACATTTCAAACTTTGTTAATTAATTGGAGTAGTTTAAAGTAATGCTATATTTTAAATTAATGCATGGAGCTGTAAACTAAAGTATTGAATCTTCTACTTCAATTTTCACGTTGAAATTTAATTCTTTTTTTGAATATATATGAGATTAATCGATTAATTTACACGTTTATGATAATTAAGTTTTTTTTCATTTATAGTACAAGGTTCTTTTTTTCTTTTTAATCTGGACTAAAATTTGAAGATATAAGAACTCGGATTTGATATTAACATTCCTCGCCCTTTAAAATTGTTATTTAGTGAAACTAATTGTTTTTGTGTATTTGGATGAGGATTAAGATAACATTATAAAATAAGATATTTTTAGGAACGAGATAAGAGATGATCAAATAAAATATTTTATCTTGAATTTAATAGTATTAGAGACGAATAGAGACGAATGTTATCCTTAATTTAGTAATATTAGGAACGGATATTTTCCCTAAAACTTTTTAGAGATAATTTTAAAAAATAATTGTTAGAGATGAATTTTCTTTTAAAACTTTTAGGAAGCTTTTCTCTCTTTCGGAGATAATTATTAACCATTCTCAATTTTTTTAAATTTTGTAATGTAGGCTCTTTGTTTGTTGGGTTTCTACTAGGAAAATAATGACAAATATTTGCTGCAACTCTATAATTCTTGTTAAAGTGAAAATACCATAGCTCTTCAGTTCTTTTTATAAGTTCCTGATTATGAGGACTCCTTAGCTACACATCCAATATCTCTAGATAGCATTACATCTGAATACAATTAGAAAAGTTTTAATTAACCCCAGAAGTGAAAATAAGATAAAATCAAATCCCATACAATAAAATTATGTGAAGAATATATATATATATATATATATAAAAGAAGGATTCGCTTACAGGATCCTCCTCTCTCCCTATGTATGTGTGTGTGTGTGTGTGTGTGTGTATATATATATATATATAAGGAGAGATTTGTTTACAATAATGTAAAAATAATTTAGTTTTACATATTTTTGGAATTTTTTATATGATTTATATTTATTTAATCTAACTATTATATTTTCTAGTAAATTTATGTAGATTGTTTACGACACATTTTGAATAAATTAAAATGTTTAATTATTTTTTGATGTAAAAATTTAATCATTAAATATATATATGAAAGATTTTATTTTCGATTAATATAATATAAATATTGAATTAATTTAAAATTTTATGTGCTCAATAAATGCAATATATTTATTGCCATCTAATGATCAATTTATTATAATATTAATTCTAAACAAAGTTCTGAAAGCATATAAAATTCAATGCCAAGACTATCCTTAATGATAAGGAGATATATGTTCTCTTTTTCCTTGATGTTCTATTTGCTGTTTTCTCTCTCTCAAACCTTCTTTCAATGGCAAAGATGGACTTAGAAGCAAAGAGAAGTAAAAAAAAAAAAAAAAGGAGTCGATTCATACCTATGTATGGCCCTATTGTGAATCATATCACTGAGAATAACACAAAGTTCAATAGTTTTAACTGTTTTTGATTTGGGCCCATTTCATGTAACGAATACTGGCCGAAATATGAGAGGAAAAAATGGGATTAGAATTTGTAAATTTGAAGAATCAGAGAATGAAATTTTAGTTATAAAAGATTGATTTATTAGAATCAATGTAAAAAGCCAATGAATTGCAATGTTTGTTTGGTTTTTCAAATCTGTCTCAATTAATTTTGTTCCAATAGTTAGCAAGGTTCCCAAATTGTGTGTGAAGAGTCAGATATGTAATTTGGTTAGGCAATTCCTGTACGGGATATTGATGTTCCCAAATTTTTCCATTTTTGATGATCATGAACTAGAATATATATATATATATATATATATTTATTTATTTGTATTTATATTCTAGAGTTTGCTTAAAGTAAATTTGTGCAACAATGAGTGCTTCATTGCAAAATGTGCCAAGCATATTCCTTGTCCTTTTGTTTTGAGAACATATGATGAACTAAATTATCAATCTTTGGAAAAACACAAAATTGTTTTCTTTTATTTAGGGATTTATCAAATTAACTAATTAACACCAAGATTTTGAGACAAAATAAGTGCAATTAATCTAGAAAATATTAAAAAGTTGAGAGAGACATATTTATTAATAAATCTAAGATTTAATTTAATTGGTTCATGCAATCGGTCTTAAGAGATGGTCTCTTATAAATATGAAAGTTGAATTTTAATATCTGTTTTTCCTATATTGAAATTATAGATTCCTTTGTAAAGAAAAGTAAGACACTTAGAGATACATTTATTAATGAATCTAAAGTTTAATTTAATTGATTTATACAATCACTTTGAAGATATGGCTTCCAACAAATGTGAAAGTAGAATTTTAATATTTGTAGCTCTCTTCTTTTTTCCTATATTCAAATTAGAGTCTCCTTTGTAAAAAAAGAAAGATACTTAAAAATACATTTATTAACGTACCCAAAGTTTAATTTAATTGATTTATACAATTACTTTTAAAAGTTTATTTCAGACAAATATGAAAGTCAAATATTAGTATTTATAACCTTTTTTTTCTATATTTAAATTGCACTTTCCTTTGTAAAGAAAAGAAATACACGTAGATATAAATTTATTAATGAATCCAAAATTTAATTCAATTAATTCTTACAATCATTTTTTAAGGTGACCTCTAATAAATATGAAAGTTGAATTTTAATATTTGCGACCTTTTTTCCATATTCAAATTGCAATCTCCTTCGTAAAGAAGAGAAGGACACATTAACAACGGATTCAGGGAACTATAGGGACTTAAGTAAATAATTGAGTTTAAGATGTTGAAAGAATAAGACCTCTTTGCTAGTCACTAACCCAACCCAACTAGTGCTGCATGAAAACAAGTCTATTGATTTGGTGTTTTAGGTCATGAATAAAGCATCCTAGACTTCTAAATAGCATAATTAATTTTTTTCTCTTTTCAAAAAAAAAAAAACCATTGTGATATAGCAAAGTGACATTAGAACTCACCAGAAACAAGTCCATTTTTATCAAGATAACCCAATAATGGAGATTAAAAATGGAAATCTTTATTTAAAGATAGAAAAAAGTTGGTGTTGATTGATGCAACTTGACAAAAACGTCTCTTTTCCTCTTTGGAACTGCATTGTATTGTTACTCCTATTGCATTGCCTGCCTCTCATTCATGCAAAAAAAAAAAAAAAAAAACCTGCCTTCAAAACAGTGCAAATTAAACCCCTTTTTCAGCTTGGACCACAAATTAACCACCGGTTGCTACATTATTATAAGCATAATTACTTTATAAAGATGTAACAAAAAAATTTTTTGAATGAAATTAATTATGTAATATGTATCTCATTTATTTATTTTTTATTTTTAAGTATATTTTACGAGACACATGGTTATCTATTGAGTTCGCTTATAAAATTCTTTTTTTCCATGTAATTATTAATTTCCCTCAGGTTTAGTAGTATACCTTCGTATAGTAATTGAGAGCTTCATTTTCAACGTCCAAATTCATTGCATAATAAAAGAGTGCACAATATTAATTAAATGCAAATGCTTTTTTATCCAAGTGGAGCTAACTGCTAGGCCGAATGTATCTGGTCATTATTCTTCAGGGCCGGATGATTAAGGATTGCCTGGATACAGGCAAATGTGCTATGGCCTACGGGAGAATTATTATTATTATTATTTTTGGTGTGCTAGAAAAAATTATTGAAGCTAAGGCAGTTGCCTTTCCAATTCATAAGTCGATAGAATGGAATGGCGCGGAAATATCTAGGATCCACGTACCTACTAGCAAAGGTATGGTCGGGTATTTTCATGGGGTTTGAGCATGATATTTGTGTCCTATGTAATTCATACAGAAAACTAAAGATTACATATTTTTTGACTGTAATTACTTCAAGATAAATATGGTGTGTGATCTTATTATTATGTCACCTACCATAAGAAGTACACAATTGGGTCTTTAAATTTAATTAGGCAGTCAGAACACTCAAAGATAAATTCTTACGGTTAACTATTCTAAGATTTGCATGAAATGCTTTTATTTACTATGTTTGAAGGGGAAGGAATTGTAAGATATTTGGCCGAACACAATAGACTTCTTAATGACTTATACATCATATAAAATCAATGGTTAGACTTAGATTAATAGGTTTACTGTATATATGGATTGATCGTATAAATAGTCAACTCTATAGATTGAGACCTAAATAGCTTCATGTTTACTGTTTTTTATTTTCATTTTCTTCTAGCCATGTGCTTCTTCTTTTTTGTGCAGCAGAACCTCTACTTCCTTTTGATAAATAAAAATATTTTGCTTATATAAAAAGAAAATTCATCGGTAAAAATAAAGTTTTGCCTGTGTTACTATTAGCTATAAAATAGAAATTATTGATGGAATAATTAAAGTTTTTGTTGCCACTAATACTCCATTTTTTTAATAATAATTCAAATAATTCCGATGAAATAGTCCGTTAATCCTTCGATAATATAACAATATTCCGTTGATAAACCGTTAAATATTTGTGATTTCTACTTGTAATTGAAGAAAAATTAATTAATTATTTAATAAAGCTTGATTTTAATTTGAGATTTATTTTAAAATTCCTTTTAATAAAAAATTCATAAAAATATTTAATTTAAATCAAAATTGATAAAGAAAAATATTAATTTAGAATTTAATTTTATAAGGTAACATAGCATAGCGATTCAAAACTAACAATAAATGTGTAAAATTAATCTACATACATATTGTATAAAAATATATAATAAAAACTCATATACATTCATTTAAAAGACAAATTAAGAAAAAAAGTAATGAAATTCACTTTAAAAAAATCCCCCAAATCCTCCATACTCATAAAATAAAGTTGATACTGAAGGTTGTCAAACTTAACCATGTAATCGAGTTGAATGGAGTTCATGCAATAAAAAAAATTAAACTTGACTTAAAAATTCTTGATTCAGATTTGATTAAAGTTTCACTCAAATTCTATTCGAGTCCAATCAAAATTTTTCTTTAAAATTTAAATTTAATTCGAAAAAAAATTATGAAATCTACCCTGATCTCATTTTCATGTTTTAACGTATTTAGTAATGACAGAATACCGATTTCGTAGGTAATAGGTGAAAATTTAATAGTACTTTAAAATTTTAATTATACCAAAAAATAATTTTTTTAATTACAATTTTCTTTTACAAAATTCAGTAACGATGAAAAATTTCGTCAATATTCTGCCAATAAAATCGCTGAGGTCTCATTTTTGACGATTTATTTTATTCATAAATATGGCACAAAATTTTTCACGACGGCCACATACATTTACCCACGAATTATTTTTCTGTTGACATTTCATTAATAATTGCCACAGAAAACTTTTAGCAATGAAAATTTTCCATCACTACTAATCCTTCATCTGATAATTTCATCAATAATTTTGATATCTTCGTATCTAAATTTGATATAAACATTACAATTTCAAGTTCGCAATCAAAACTTTTGAATTTTTTAACCTATTGATAGTATCGTACCAACCGAACTATTGCTAAGTC
>JBBYHO010031122.1:0-11402 GCA_038382025.1 Adansonia gregorii
GAAATTTCATTAGTGAATTGTGGTAATCACCTTGGTAAGGAAGTACCAAGAAGAGAGGACGTAGGTGCCGAGTTAAAAGGACCGAACCTCTATATATCCTCTGTTAATTTTTCTTTTTTCTTTACCTTATTTAAATTTTCAATTTTACAAATTCTTTATAGAACCAATTCACCCCCCCTCTTAGTTCAATCTCTCCATTAAAGCTAACACATTCCAAACCCACTTCCCAAAACTAGCCAAAACCCAACACTAATACATAACCCCAAAAAACTAATCAAACTAAACCTTATTTTGACCCTCTTCCTTATTCATACAAGGAAATGTTAGACAAACTTTCAAAAACAAGGCTAATAGTGCCAATTTTCACAAAACCATATGAAGGCAATTATCCCAATTGGTGTGACCTGAACTGACACTATGAATACCATGCATTACTGGGTCACTCGATTAAAAATTGATAACCCTTTAAGCACAAAGCGCAAAGCCTTTTTAATAGAGGCACCTTCAAGTTTGGTAGTGCACTAGCTCTTAATATGGTAGAAAACCTTTTGCCAAATCATCCTGAGCCCAGAGTCAATGTCATCAGTATTAAAAACAGGCAATGAAGGAAATTGAATGTAGAAGAGGTCAAAACACCATTTAAGAAAGTATGGATGATTCTGACCTAAGCCGAAATCCTTAGCCAGAATCGAAAAAGCATTAAAAGATAATTTGATGATGGTGTTAATTTTTGCAAGTATCACCTGACTTTGAGGCATACCTTGTAAAGTTGCCTAGATTTTCGAGCATTGATTCAAGAAATGATGAATAATGCTGAGATCGAGTTTTTAGAATAAACTGAAGTAAAAATGAAAAAATCAATCAATATGGTGAGGGAAGGATCATCACACCCTAATACGGTATCAACTGCCTTTTCATCATTCATTACAACCAGACCACACCTCTGAAGGCGGATATTGCCCTTAGACTGATTATTAGGGCATTAGCGTCATTCCTTCATCAAGATAGTAAATAGGTGCAGCGAAAATATGATCGCGGGCTCACCACTCCAAAAGCTGTTACTACCCATTAGCATCCGTCGATATCACAGGAGTCAGCCATGTTACAAGAAGTGGGCATGTATAGGCAGGGAAACTAGTGAAGCCAATACAAAGGTGAAATCAAAGGCACACACACCTGGGAATGCGGTGGTTATCGAGGATGTCCTAGAGGAAAAGTAAGAGCTAGTAAAGGAAAAAAAGGTAGTTAAATTCCTAAAGTATGTCAAGCACACCGACTACAGTGTCATGGAGCAATTAAAGCAACAATCAACGGAGATCTCATTGCTAACTCTGTTGCTCAGCTTTGAGCTTCATTGGAACACTTAGTTGAAAGTACTAAATCAGGTCTATGTCCCTAAAGACATTTTTGTCAACAAACTTGACCGCCTGGTAAATAATATTGTCACTGACAACTGCATCTCATTTAATGAGGATAAAATTCCATCAGGAGGTAATACTTCAGAAAAGCCCTTCACATTACGACTTGGTGTAAAGAGACCATACTACCTAAGGTCCTTATCGACAATGGCTCTACTCTAAATGTCATGCCATGGAGTACACTGTCCCATTTGCCTGTAGATATTAGCCAAATCAAATAAAGCCATGCGATTGTCAGGGCTTTTGATGGAACACGGAAGGACATCGAAGGAACTATTTCAATTACTCTAGAAATTGGTCCATGCCCATTTGAAATCAAGTTCCATATTACAGATATCACTCCAGCATACAATCATTTGTTAGAGCGACCATGGATTCACCTCGTTGAGGTTGTTGCATCGTCTTCACATCAAAAAGTCAAGTTTATAATGGATAAAAACTTGGTGAGTTTGTCTAGAGTAGAAAACATGGTCGTTATGATGTCTACAGAGGCTCCTTACATTGACACATATGCTGAAACTAATGAATGCTCTTTCAAAGTTTTTGAGATTGCCAATACGACCTTTATATCAGAAAGATCAGTCATCCCTAAATCGAGGTAATCGAAAAGCACACGTATAGGCCTTAACTTGATAGTAAGAAAAGAGCTTTAGTGAAAAAAGTACTCGGGAGACGGTTGTAAGGAATCAGCCAGGCCATTAATGTTAATGGTAAGAAAGACAAATATGGATTGAGCTTCAAGCTAGAAAGAGTTCAGATGAAGAAGTTCAAAAAAAGAATGAGAGGAAAGCAGCCATCCCTAGGTGGTAGACAACAGTTAGGCCAAAAATTAACTCCTTACCCCTCGTTGGAGGAAATTTTCTACGATAGAGGAGTCAATCCAGGAAATAGAGATAAAAAAACCAGGAACATTGTTCTGGTGATCAATGAAGCCTTTGAAGAGCATCATGTGGCTACCATTGGAAGAAATAGTGAAGAGTTCACTGTAGATGGTGAGATTTGCCTATGCCTTTTAGATATGTTTTAAGGAATTAGACATGTGTTGGGAGAAGTATAGTGTCTAGGCCAATCATAAAGTAATAACTAAGAAACAAACTACATCATTTATAAATCTTTTTATAAAAACTCATGATGTTAATTTATCATCAGTAAAAATGAAATGCATGAAATCTTTCCTTATATAATCTTTCTTAACTCTTTTCCTTTCTTACATGCGTTTCTTTTATGATTTCTTATCTCAACATCTCTTTTCCTCTTCTGGCATACATGCCCCATTCATTTCCCATATTCTTTTTCCCATTTCTTCCTTGCTTTTGCCTTTGTAGAGAAACAGATAAATTTGATCAAAATTTAAAGGTTAATTTTGAACAGACTATTTGCTCGAACGAGGTTAATCTTGAAGAAGATGTCAATGATCATACTTACCTTCTGATTTGTTAAAAATAATTAAATGAGAAGATGAACGGATAATATCCTATGAGGAGCCCACTAAGATTATCAATTTAGGGAATGATGAAAATGATAAGAAGGAGATCAGAATGGAAACTGCCATAAAGGCTTCCACCCTAGAAGATCTGATAAGTTCGCTGCATGAATTTTGAAACATCTTTGCATGGTCTTATCAAGACATGCTAGGATTGGATACAGAGATTGTGGTTCATAAATTACACTTGAAGCTAGAATGCAAATCGATTCAACAGAAGCTAAGGAGAATGAAACCTAAGATGATTTTGAAGAAAAAAGAAGAGGTTAAGAAGTCGTTTGAATTTAGATTTTTGAAGGTGGCAAAATATACAAAGTGGGTTGCAAACATTGTCCTGGTTCCCAAGAAAGAATGAAGAGTTAGAATGTGTGTAGATTACTAGGACCTCAATCGAGCAAGCCCACAAGACAACTTCTCCTTCCCTCATATAGACATCCTAGTTGATAATACTGTGAAGAACTATTTATTTTCCTTCATGGATGGACTTTTGGAGTATAACGGAATTAAAATGGCTCCAAAGGATATGGAGAAGACCACATTTATCACAATATGGGGAATATTTTGTTACAAAGTAATGCCATTTGTGTTGAAGAATACAAGAGCAACTTAACAAAGGGCAATGATCACCTTATTCCATGGCATGATGCATAAGGAATTAAAGTGTAAATTAATGACATGATTACTAAGTCTCTTCAAGAAAAAAGTCATAGTTGACCTACAAAAGTTGTTTAAAAGGCTGAGAAAATATCGATTAAAGTTGAACTTGGTGAAATGTACAATCGGAGCCAGGTCTAAAAAATTGTTAGGTTTTGTTGTAAGCGAAAGAGGAATTAAGGTTGATTTGGATAAGATTAAAGCTATACAAGAGCTGCCATCCCTATGCACGCCAAAAAAAGTGAAAAGTTTCTTGGGGAGATTGAATTACATTGCTAGATTTATATCTTAACTCATGAATAAGTGTGATCTAATTTTTTGGCTTTTGCAAAGCCAAAATCTTGGTGAATGGGATAGTGAATGCAAAAATGCTTTTGAAAAAGTTAAGCAATATCTCTCTAATTCACAGTACTAGTATCGCATGTTTTAGGGTGACCTTCGATCTTGTATTTACCATGTTAAAAAAATCCATGGGCTATGTGTTGGGGCAGCATGATGAGACTGGAAAGAAGAAGTGAGCACTCTAATACCTCAGTAAAAATTTTTTGAATTACGAGTTAAATTAGTCCCATATAGAGAAGATATGTTGTGCTCTATTCTAGATAGCAAAAAGGCTCTGACAGTACATGTTGTATCATGTTACATGGCTGATCACCAAAATGGACCTTATCAAATATCTGTTCAAAGCACCAATTTTATTAGAAAGGATAACTAAGTGGCAAGTTCTACTATCCCAGTATGATATCATTTATGTAAGCCAAAAGGTGATCAAAGGAAGTGCCATTTCTAAATTCTTAGCAAGTTGGGCACTTGACGATTATTAGCCGTTGAATTTTAAATTCCCTGATGAGGACTTGATGAATATTATGGTTGAAGAAGAAGAAGAGTCATCAAAAGGATCCACATGGAAAATGTATTTTGATGGAGCATCAAATGCATTGGGCCATAGAATCGACGCAATTTTAATATCTTCAAAAAGGGATTATTACCTTTTTACAGTTCAAATAATTTTTGATTGCACCAACAATGTGGCAAAATATCAAGCATGTATTATGGGGCTTCGAGCAGCATTAGAAAAGAAAGCCCAAGTATTAAAAGTCTATGGAGATTCAGCCTTGGTAATTTACCAACTGTGTGGAGAATAAGAAACGTGAGACCCAAGGTTGTAGCAATATAAAAAATTGATTTTGGAGTTAGTAGAAGAATTCAAAGAAGTAGACTTCTTTCATCTATTTTGTGATGACAATTAAATGGCGGATGCTCTAACCACCTTGGCTTTGATGTTCAAAATAAACAATAGGCAAGAGGTGACACCCATTGAGATGAGTATTTATGAATTCCCTACTGCCATAACATTGAGATTGAGGCAGTGGCCTTCCATGGTATCATGATATCAAAAATTATTTTAAGGATCAAATATATCTGCCAAATGCCTCAAAAACTGATAAGAGAACCTTAGGAAGGCTAGCACTGAATTTTCTCATGGACGGAGAGATTTTGTATAAGAAACGTTTCGACCAAACATTGTTAAGGTATGTTGATGCTTCAGAAGTAAAGAAAATAATAGAAGAAGTACATGAAGAGGTTTGTGGATTCATGCCAATAGACACAAGATGGTAAAGCAATTCATCAGATTAGGCTACTTTTGGACAACTATGGAGAGTGACTATATCATGTATGCCCAAACTGCCATAAGTGTGTAATCTATGTCGATAAGATTCATGTCCCACCATCACCATTACATGTCATGACTATGTCATGGCTTTTTTCTATATAAGGTATGGATGTCATCAAGCCCATTACTCCTGCAGCATCAAATCGGCATCGTTTCTTTTTGGTGGTCATTGATTATTTCATCAAATAAGTGGAAGTCACTTCTTTTGCAAATGTCACAAGATTAGTGGTGATTAAATTTCTAAAGGCTTAATATTATTTGTAGATTTGAGGTCCCTGAAAGAATTATAATGGATAATGCCTCCAACTTAAATGATAAATTGATGACAGAGGTTTGTACCCAGCTCAAAATCTCTCATCACAATTTAGTCACATATCGTCTGAAGATGAATAGGGCCGTAGAAGCTGCAAACAAAAATATTAAGAAGATTATGGGAAAAATGGTGAAGACTTATAAGGATTGGCATGAGAAGCTTCCATTGACTCTCTTTGCTTATCAAACCTCAATACAGACCTCGACTGGGGCAACATCTTACTCATTGGTGTATGGCACAAAGGTAGTACTACCAATTAAAGTAGAGATCCCATCACTTCGAATATTAATGGAGACCAAGTTGGAAGAAGCTGAATAGGCATGAGATCACTATGAGCAATTGAACTTTATTGAAGAAAAGAGGTTGAAAGCGATCCAACATAGGCAAATGTACTAGAAAAGATGATGAAGGCCCATGATAAGAAGATTCATCCAAGATAATTTCATGAAGGAGAACTAGCGCTAAAGAAAATCCTTCTGATACTAAAAGATCCATGACGTAAATGGGCATCAATTGAGAAAAGCCTTATGTGGTTCACAAGGCATTCTCAGGAGGTGCATTAATCCTTACCGAAATGGATGGAAATGTCTTGCCAAACCCCGTCAATGTAGAAAATGTAAAAAACTACTACGCTTAAAAAATAGCAAAAAAAAGAAAAAAATAAAAAATGAATAACAACTCAAACAAGTCATTCGAATAAAGGTGATATAACAGGGAGGCTTCGAGTTGAAAACCCAAAAGGGCAGCTCAAGCACAAAAAAATTGATCAAATCATGGGCATGATATGATCAAATGCATCTCTAAAAGATGAATCCATGTAGAAGCAGATATTTCATTCAGAAAAAATCTTTGAATATCTGAATTCAGTTGTCCAGACCTTTTTTTTGACATTACCATTATCTTTACAAATCTCTTCTTAGGCATTTTACCATTATTTTTGTAAAAAAAGCTAATATCCTACTTTTTTTTCCTTGAAATACAACCTTTGTTAGACTTCTTTTTTATCGTGCTAACATTTTGCTTACTGATAATTAATGACTTAAAAAAAATAAAGATTGATTAAAATAGATAACAGACTAATTTCTTTGAGTTACTTTGGAATGAGGTCAAAACATTATGAAAATCTTGGTTCACATCTTAATTTCTTCAAACATTTTAGGAAGCATTAAGGGTGGATAACTAATGGTCATAACTAGAATTTTGACGATGGAAGAAACTCAACTTTTTAAAAGATATTCATCATTTTGTTCTGGCTAGCAAAGGAGTTGATGGAAATGTCAGGTCCTTGTTACATTTTAAAAACCAAGATAGATCAAAGGAGGGCATCCCTAACACATTTCCAATCATATCCTTTTTTTCAACTACTAGACGGTATTGATGCATCACAAAGTCCTGTTTTCTCTTGGGGCAGGGACATTGCCCACATTTCCAGTCATATCCTTTTTCCTCAACCACTAGATAGTATTGATGCATCATAAAGTCCTACTTTCCCTCAAGGTAGGGACATCGCACACATTTCTAATCATATCCTTTTTCCTTAACCACTAAATGGTATTGAAGCATCACAAAGTCTTGCTTTCTTTTAGGGTAGGGACATCACCCATATTTCCAATCATATCCCTTTGCCTCAACCATTAGATGGTATTGATGTGTCACAAAGTCTTATTTTCTCTCAGGGTAGGGACATTCCCTACACATTTCAAATAATATCCCTTTTCCTTAACCACTAAATGGTATTGATGCATCATAAAGTCCTATTTTCTCTCAAGGTAGGGATATCATCCACATTTCTAATCATATCCCTTTCTCTTAACCATTAAATGATATTGATGCACCACATTACCACAAAGGGCATCCCCTACATATTCCCAATCGTACCATTCTCTTTCAGTCACTATATGACGCTGGTGCCTCAAAATTTGAATTCCTTAAAGGGTAAGAACAATTGTTTCTGTAAAGACAACATTAGACTCAAGATTGGCCTCTTACCTCCAGAAAGATTCTCCATGCTTTATGAAGATGTTTTCAAGCTTTTGAATTGTTTGAGTCATAATTTAAAAAGAAAATGAATGAAAAATATAAAATTGATTAATAAATCCAATCATGAAAATCCATGCACATTCATCATGCATCCACATTCATAATTGTGTAATTCACAGGTTTAAAGTAGTTAAGCAAGAAAAAAACTATCAAAATGGATACTGCTTCAAAATCAAACGGTAAGTTAAGCTTTCCTTAAAGATCTCAAATATCAGATTACTTTAACCTTATTAAGGGTCTCAAATCGATCGTACTAGGTCAAGTTCTTACTTACGTAGCTGTACTAGGTCAAATCTTACTATATTTTACTTTGTCACACTTTCTTTCACTTTCGTTTGACATGATGGTTTAGCCCTAGTCAAACTTTTTTCACCTCTGTTTGACGTGATGGTTTAACCCTAGTCAAACTCTTTATTCATTTCATTTCACGTGGTGGTTTAGCCCTGGTCAAACTTTTTGCACATCCATTTGACATGATGGTTTAGCCATGGTCAAACTTCTTTTCACCTCTATTTGACATCATGGTTTAGCCCTGGTCAAACTCTCATTTCATTTCATTTAACATGATGGTTTAGCCTTCATTAAACTTCTTTTCACCTTTATTTGACATGATGGTTTAGCCTTGGTCAAACTTCTTTTCACCTCTGTTTGACGTGATGGTTTAGCCCTGGTCAAGCTCTCTTTTAATTTCATTTGACGTGATAGTTTAACCTTGGTCAAACCTTTTTTTACCTTCATTTGACATAATGGTTTAGCCCTGGTCAAACTCCCTTTTTATTTCATTTGACATGATGGTTTAGCCCTGGTCAAGCATTTTTTCACCTTTGTTTGACATGATGGTTTAGCCCTAGTTAAACTTTTCTTTACCTTTGTTTGACATGATGCCTTAGCCTTGTTAAACTTTTTTTTATCTCTATTTGATGTGATGGTGTAGCCTTGGTCAAACTTCTTTTTGCTTTCGTTTGACATAATGGTTTAACTTTGGTCAAACTTTTTTTTTGCTTTCATTTAACGTGATGGTTTCACTCTGGTCAAACTTCTTTTCACTTTCGTTTGACATAAAGGTTTCGCCTTGATCAAACTCCCTTTTGTATCTCATTCGACATAATGGTTCAGCCCTCATCGAACTTGTTACATTTAACCTTAGGTATTACCCTTGTATCCTTTGTCTACCTATCAGTTTAGTCTCGGGTAACTCTTTTCATTTGTTGGCCTGACTGCTTGGTCTCAGTCAATTTGTCTTACTGGTTGGATTGTGCATTTTCACCTTGACTAATTGATTTTCAATATTAACTTCAGCGTAGGTTGAAAGTTCCTTTACTAGTTAGTAAGCTTCAATATATATGTTGCCAAGATGAAATTATTTGGTCTTTGTCCTATTCCTGATTCTCAGCAACGGATAAAGAGGGGGAGCTGTAGACATCTAATTTTGTCTGAACTATCTGTCCCCGAAGTCCCAAGTATCCGAGAACAAAAATGTAGTGGCCACTCTAATGGAGGTCAACTTCCACGAGAGCAGTTTCATATTTTTGTAATTTTAATAAGTTATATGTAAATAAATGTATATACACATGATGGAAAAATCTACTTTCTCGGGTAAAAAAGACGAATCCATAAAGGAAAAATTTTTGTTTTTTAGCAAGTTCTTGACAAAATTCGAAAATTATCTTTGCGGATGATCTCATGGTTAAATTTTTTATTTTTTAGGAATTTCTTTAGATTTTTTTGAACAACTTGAGAAATTGGTGGTAGGATATTTTTACCGACATCGGTATCGTTTTATGCCGATTTTCACCTTGAAAAATCATAAATATTCAAGGAAAAATATGTATTGTATTTTCTATCATAAAGTGTCAAATTATAAATTTTATAAATTAATTTTGAATTTTGTAGTCTTACGAGTATTATGCTTGTGACTTTTACTTTTGATTCTGGTTGATCTATTTTTAAACTTTTACAAGTTCATTTTCTTCACCTTAGAAATTAATGTTTTGAATAATATGTGGTCTTGAATTTATTTTACTTCAGTGTCAATGAAATTCTATCTTTTTTTATATTGAAATACGAGTTTTTCTTTGCTCGTAAATGTTTGGGTGGAATTCTCTCGAGTTTCAAACATCAAAATTAATCCAATATTATTATTTGATTCACATTAAATTAGATGTGGGAAATTCATTTATTTTCATGAGTTTTGAATTTTTGTCTTGAAATTTTCCTATTTCCAAAATATGGAGTTTTTTACTCTGTAAATATTTTTGAGGTGAGTTTTCTCGGTTTCTGAGTTTTTGAATTTATCGAATATTATTATTTGATTCACCTTAATTCAGTTTTCAAAATTTCATTCATTTTCATGAGTTTCGATTTTTTTTCTCTTGAACTTCCCCTATTTTTGAAAAATTGAGTTTTCTATTTCATAAATGTTTTCGGGGAATTTTCTTCGATTTAAAATTTTTAAAATTCATCTAATATTGTTATTTAACTCCCATTGAAATAGTTTTTAAAATTTTAATTTATTTCATGAGTTTTGAATTTTTTTCCATATATGTCAATTTTTCTACACTAAGGCATTTCTCGTAAAATTTTATAAGTTTTTAACTTCCAATTAAGATCTTTTGCACCATTTCATTTCTAAGATCAATTAACATTAATTCTAATTTTATTTTGATTTTTGAAAATTTTATTTAATTTCATTTTATATACTTTTTCTAACTAGTTACATTCTAACTAGCTTATTTTCTCATCTAATTACTTTCGAACCAAGTTGGTTGCATCTCAATTACCCATTACATGAGCTAATCAACTTCATTATGTGCTTGATAATAGAGTGACTTGTAAGAGAAGATAACAAGGTATGGGCTTTTGACACAACATTTATTTTTTCCAACTTAATAAGTAAGCCTAACATAAAAAAATTTAAAAAAAAACAGATGAAAAAGAAAGGGAATTTCGACCAAGAAGGATGAAATCCTCCTTGGCTGAATCATCCTCCCCTATAAACGGGGGAGGATGTTTTCTTAGGAGTTTTTAGTTTTTGAAAGCCAAAAAAAAAAAAGGAAAAAAAGAAAATACATGTGAAAAAAATTCAAAGCTTTGATAAGGTATAATCTTCACTAAAATCTTTGAAGATTTATTTATTTCATTCATTTTTCTTCTCTTTGGTGAGCCAAAATATGCTTAAGTTCATGGATTTTTCATCCATGTTGAAAGACTAAGCATAATTGCCATGAACTAATTTCCTTGATTTTATTTTTTTCTTTTCTTCTTATTACTAAATTATTTTCTTTATGAATCACGTTTATGTTGATATGATGTTTGTTTTGGTGTTGTGTTTGTCATATATGTGTTCATATATATTTTATTTTTTTAGTGTTTTCTTGTATTATGGTAAAATCACGTTTATATACTTATTTTTGTAATTTTATTATATAATGGTGCTAATTTGTGTTAAATAGTGGTGAATATGTGATTATTGAGTTAAAAAAAAGTTGATTGGTAGATTGTTTAGGCGGTGACCGAAATTCATGCTTGTATATATGTTTTTGTGGTCATTTTGTAAATATAAAAAGTTTAAGGGCTGATCCAAAAAAAAATAAAGAATAAAAAATAAAAAAAATCTTTGTTTAGACCTATATGCTTGACTGAAGTACACTTGCACTCTTAGGAGTGTTTTTTATGCATTTATCAAGCTAAAATACATTTTGTTTAGTTTTGGGGTTTTTTTGTAATTTTAAAAAGTTTAAGAACTTTTGTGTAAATATTAAAAATTTTATTCTAGGTAAAAAAGTGACTACATTTTGCTTGTGATCTTTTATGTGACTT
>JBBYHO010031133.1:0-11401 GCA_038382025.1 Adansonia gregorii
AAAGCTTTTCTTATGAAACTAAAGCATCAATTCACATATCCTAATGAGGAGAATCAATTTGAGGTGCCCAATCATTAGAAGAAAGGAGATTATTATATGAAACTGTGCTTATCCAATTGAAAAACAAACTTTAATTCTAAAATTGGTATAAAGTGATGTTTTTCTTTTGAAACGAAGGCATGAATATCATTTTTCCCAATGAGGAGAATGTGTTTATGGTGCCTAACGAAGAAAACAAAGGATATTGTTACGTGAATCCAGGTTTGTCTAAATCAACGAACGGACATTAATTCTAAAATTGGTAGAAATGGAGGTTTTTCTTATGAAACCAAAGCATTAATACCATTGATCCCAAAGAGGGGAATGTGTTTATGCTGCCCAATCATGAAATGGAAGGAGATTATTTTGTAAATTTGTGTTTATCCTAATCGAAAAACAAACTTTAATTGTAAAAATGGCCAGAAGAGAAGTATTTCTTATGAAACCAAAGCATGAATTCATTTATCCCAGTGCTGATAATGAATTTGTTGTGTCCATTCATTAAAGGAAAGGAGATTATTATGTGAAACCGTATTCATCCAATTGAAAAACAATCTTTATTCTAAAAATGGCAGAAAGAGATGTTTGTCATATGAAACCAAAGCATGAATATCATTTATTCAAACGAGAAGAACGTGTTTATGGTGCCTAATCGTGAAAAAAAAAAAGAAATTATTGTGTGAATCCGTGTTTGTCAAAATCTACGAATGAACATTAATTCTAAAATTTGTAGAAAGAGAAGGTTTTCTTATGAAACCAAAGCACCAATTCATTTATCCTAATGAGGAGAATGAATTTGTGGTGCCCAATCATTAAAAGAAAGGAGATTTTTATGTGAAACTGTGTTTATTCAATTGAAAAACAAACATTAATTCTAAACATGGCACAAAGAGATGTTTTTCTTATGACGCCAATGCATGGATACCATTTATCCTGACGACGAGATTGTGTTTATGGTGCCCAATTATGAAAAAAAAGGATATTATTTCGTCAATCCATGTTTGTCCAAATCGATGAACGAACATTAATTCTAAAATTGGTAGAAAGAGAGGTTTTTCTTATGAAACCAAAGCATCAATACCATTGATCCCAATGAGAAGAATTTGTTTATGGTGCCCAATCATTAAAGGAAAGGACATTATTGTGTGAAACCATGTTTATCCAATTGAAAAAACAAACTTTAATTCTAAAAATTATAGAAAAAGATGTTTTTCGTATGAAACCAAAGCATGAATATCATTTATCCCAATTAGAAGAATGTATTTATGGTGCCTAATCACTGAAGGGTGATTATAACTTGAATCCGTGTTTGTCCAAATCGACGAATGAACATTAATTCTAAAATTGGTAGAAAGAAAAGCTTTTCTTATGAAACCAAAGCATCAATCCATTTATCCCAATGAAGAGAATGAATTTGTGGTGCCCAATCCTTAAAAGAAAAGAGATTATTATGTGAAACTGTGCTTATCCAATTGAAAAACAAACTTCAATTCTAAAATTGGTGCAAAAAGATGTTTTTCTTATGAAGCCAAAGCATAAATATCATTTTCCCAATGAGGAGAATGTGTTTACGGTGCCTAATGAGGAAAAGAAAAGGTACAGTTATGTGAATCCGGGTTTGTCTAAATTAATGAACGAACATTAATTCTAAAATTGGTAGAAAGAAAGGTTTTTCTTTTGAAACCAAAGCATGAATATCATTTTTCCCAATGAGGAGAATGTGTTTATGGTGCCTAACAAAGAAAAGAAAGGATATTGTTACGTGAATCCAGGTTTGTCTAAAACAAGGAATGAACATTAATTCTAAAATTGGTAGAAAGAGAGGCTTTTCTTATGAAACCAAAGCATCAATACCATTGATCCCAATGAGGAGAATATGTTTATGCTGCCCAATCAAAAATGAAAAAAGATTATTTTGTGAATCCGTATTTATCCCAGTCGAAAAATAAACTTTAATTGTAAAAATGGCCGAAAGAGTAGTATTTCTTATGAAACCAAAGTATCAATTCATTTATCCCAGTGCAGAGAATGAATTTATTGTGTCCAATCATTAAAGGAAAGGAGATTATTATGTGAAACCATGTTCATCCAATTGAAAAACAATCTTTAATTCTAAAAATGGTAGAAAGAGATGTTTGTCATATGAAACAAAAGCATGAATATCATTTATCCAGATGAGAAGAATGTGTTTATGATGCCCAATTATGAAAAAAAATTATTACGTGAATCCGTGTTTGTCCAAATCTACGAACAAACATTAATTCTAAAATTGGTAGAAAGAGAAGGTTTTCTTATGAAACCAAAGCACCAATTCATTTATCCCCATGAGGGGAATGAATTTATGGTGCCCAATCATTAAAAAAAAAGGAGATTATTAAGTGAAACTGTGTTTATTCAATTGAAAAACAAACATGAATTCTAAACATGGCACAAAGAGATGTTTTTCTTATGAAGCCAAAGCATAGATATCGTTTATCCCAATGACGAGAATGTGTTTATGGTGCCTAATCATGAAAAGAAAGGATATTATTTCGTCAATCCATGTTTGTCCAAATCGATGAATGAACATTAATTCTAAAATTGGTAGAAAGAGAGGTTTTTCTTATGAAACCAAAGCATCAATACCATTGATCCCAATGAAGACAATTTCTTTATGGTGCCCAATCATGAAAAAGAAGGAGATTATTATGTGAATCCTATTTATTGCAATTGAAAAATGACCTTCAATTCTAAAAATGGTCGAAAGAGAAGTATTTCTTATCAAACCAAGCACCAATTCATTTATCTTAGTGCGGAGAAAGAAATTGTAGTGCCAAATCATTAAAGGAAAGGACATTATTATGTGAAACCGTGTTTATCCAATTGAAAAACAAACTTTAATTCCAAAAATTGTAGAAAGAGATGTTTTTCGTATTAAACCAAAGCATGAATATCATTTATCCCAAAGAGGAGAATGTATTTATGGTGCCTAATCACGAAAAGAAGGGTGATTATAACTTGAATCCGTGTTTGTCCAAATCGATGAACGAACATTAATTCTAAAATTGGTAGAAAGGAAAGCTTTTCTTATAAAACCAAAGCATCAATTCATTTATCCCAATGAAGAGAATGAATTTGCGGTGCCCAATCATTAAAAGAAAGGAGATTATTATGTGAAACTGTGCTTATCCAATTGAAAAACAAACTTTAATTCTAAAATTGGTACAAAGAGATGTTTTTCTTATGAATCCAAAGCGTGAATATCTTTTTTCCCAATGAGGAGAATGTGTTTATGGTGCCTAATCTTGAAAAGAAAGGATATTATTTCATCAATCCGTGTTTGTCCAAATCAATGAACGAATATTAATTCTAAAAGTGGTAGAAAGAGAGGTCTTTCTTATGAAGCCAAAGCATCAATACCATTGATCCCAATGAGGAGACTTTGTTTATGGTGCCCAATCATGAAAAGGAAGGAGATTATTACGTGAATCCGTATTTATCGCAATTGAAAAATGACCTTCAATTCTAAAAATGGTCGAAAGAGAAGTATTTCTGATCAAACCAAAGCACCAATTCATTTATTCCAGTGCGGAGAATGAATTTGTAGTGCCCAATCATTAAAGGAAAGGACATTATTATGTGAAACCATGTTTATCCAATTGAAAAACAAACATTAATTCTAAAAATGGTAAAAAGAGATGTTTTTCATATGAAACCAAAGCATGAATATCATTTATCCCAGTGAGGAGAATGTGTTTGTGGTGCCTAATCACGAAAAGAAAAGAGAATATGACTTGAATCCGTGTTTGTCCAAATCGATTAATGACTAAAATTGGTAGAAAGAGAAGCTTTTCCTGTCAAACCAAAGCATCAATTCATTTATCCCAATGAGGAGAATGAATTTGTGGTGCCCAATCATTAAAAAAAGAAGATTATTTTATGAAACTGTGCTTATCTAATTGAAAAACAAACTTTAATTCTAAAATTGGTGCAAAGAGATGTTTTTCTTATGAATCCAAAGCATGAATATCATTTTTCCCAATGAGGAGAATGTGTTTATGGTGCCTAATGACGAAAAGAAAGGATATTGTTATATGAATCCGGGTTTGTCTAAATCAACGAATGACCATTAATTATAAAATTGGTAGAAAGAGAGGTTTCTCTTATGAAACCAAAGCATCAATACCATTGATCCCAATGAGGAGAATGTGTTTGTGGCACCCAATCATGAAATGGAAGGAGATTATTATGTGAATCCGTGGTTATCCCGTTCGAAAAATGAACTTTAATTGTAAAAATGGCCGAAAGAGAAGTATTTCTTATGAAACCAAAGCATCAATTCATTTATCCAGTGCGAAGAATGAATTTGTTGTGTCCAATCATTAAAGGAAAGGACATTATTATGTGAAACCATGTTCATCCAATTGAAAAACAAACTTTAATTCTAAAAATGGTAGAAAGTGATGTTTGTCGTATGAAACCAAAGCATAAATATCATTTATCCAAACGAGGAGAACGTGTTTATGGTGCCTAATCGTGAAAGGAAAGGAAATTATTACGTGAATCCGTGTTTGTCCAAATCTACGAACGAACATTAACTCAAAATTTGGTAGAAAGGCTTTCTTATGAAACCAAAGCCCCAATTCATTTATAACAATGAGGTGAATGAATTTATGGTGCCCAATCATTAAAAGCAAGGAGATTATTATGTGAAATTGTTTTTATCCAATTAAAAAATAAACTTTAATTCTAAAAATGGCACAAAGAGATGTTTTTCTTATGAAGCCAAAGCGCTAATATCGTTTATCCTGACGAGGAAAATGTGTTTATGGTGCCTAATCACGAAAAGAAGGATATTATTTCATCAATCCATGTTTCTCCAAATCGATGAACGAACATTAATTCTAAAATTGGTGGAAAAAGAGGTTTTTCTTATGAAACCAAAGCATCAATACCATTGATCCTAATGAGGAGAATTTGTTTATGGTGCCCAATCATGAAAAGGAAGGAGATTACTATATGAATCCGTAATTATCACAATTGAAAAATGACCTTCAATTTTAAAAATAGTTGAAAGAGAAGTATTTCTTATCAAACCAATGCACCAAGTCATTTATCCCAGTGCGGAGAATGAATTTGTAGTGCCCAATCATTAAAGGAAAAGACATTATTATGTGAAACCGCGTTTATCCAATTGAAAAAACAAACTTTAGTTCTAAAAATGGTAGAAAAAGGTATTTTTCATATGAAACCAAGGCATAAATATCATTTATCCCAATGAGGAGAATGCGACTATGGTATCTAATCACAAAAAGAAAGAAGATTATAACTTGAATTCGTGTTTGTCCAAACCGATGAACGAACGTTAATTCTAAAATTGGTAGAAAGAGAAGCTTTTCTTATGAAACCAAAGCATCAATTCATTTATCCCAATAAGGAGAATGAATTTGTGGTGCCCAATCATTAAAAGAAAGGAGATTATTATATGAAACTATGCTTATCCAATTGAAAAACAAACTTTAATTCTAAAATTGGTACAAAGAGATGTTTTTCTTATGAAACCAAAGCATGAATATCGTTTTTCCCAATGAGGAGAATGTGTTTGTGGTGCCTAATGACAAAAAGAAATGATATTGTTACATCAATCCGGGTTTGTCTAAATCAACAAACAAACATTAATTATAAAATTGGTTGAAAAAGAGGTTTCTCTTATGTAACCAAAGCATCAATACCATTGATCCCAATGCGGAGAATGTGTTTATGGCTCCCAATCATGAAATGGAAGGAGATTATTATGTGAATCCGCGGTTATCCCGATTGAAAAATGAACTTTAATTGCATAAATGGCCGAAAGAGAAGTATTTTTTATGAAACCAAAGCATTAATTCATTTCTCCCAGTTCAGAGAATGAATTTGTTGTGTCAATCATTAAAGGAAAGGAGATTATTATGTGAAACCATGTTCATCCAATTGAAGAACAAACTTTAATTCTAAAAATGGTGGAAAGTGATGTTTGTCATATGAAACCAAAGCATGAATATCATTTATCCAAACGAGGAGAACGTGTTTATGGTGCCTAATCATGAAAAGAAAGAAAATTATTACGTAAATCCGTGTTTGTCCAAATCTATGAACAAAAATTAATTCTAAAATTGGTAGAAAGATATGGTTTTCTTATGAAACCAAAGCCCCAATTCATTTATAACAATGCGGAGAATGAATTTATGGTGCAGAATCATTAAAAGCAGGGAGATTATTATGTGAAACTGTGTTTATCCAATTGAAAGACAAACTTTAATTATAAAAATGGCATAAAGAGATGTTTTTCTTATGAACCCAAAGCATGGATATCATTTATCCTGACGAGGAGAATGTGTTTATGGTGCCTAATCTTGAAAAGAAAGGATTTATTTCGTCAATCTATGTTTGTCCAAATCGATGAACGAGCATTAATTCTAAATTTGGTAGAAAGAGAGGTTTTTCTTATGAAACCAAAGCATCAATACCATTGATCCCAATGAGGAGAATTTGTTTATGGTGCCCAATCATGAAAAGGAAGGAGATTATTAAGTGAATCCATATTTATCACTGTTGAAAAATGAGTTTCAATTCTAAAAATCATCGAAAGAAAAGTATTTCTTATCAACCCAAAGCACCAATTCACTTATCCCAGTGAGGAGAATGAATTTGTAGTGCCAAATCATTAAAGGAAAGGGCATTATAATGTGAAATCGTGTTTACGCAACTGAAGAACAAACTTTAATTTTAAGAATAGTAGAAAGAGATGTTTTTCGTGTGAAACCAAAGCATGAATATCATTTATCCCAATGTGGAGAATGTGTTTATGGTGCCTAATCACGAAAAAAAAAGAGATTATAACTTGAATCCATGTTTGTCCAAATCGACGAATGAACATTATCTTTAAAATTGGTAGAAAGAGAAGCTTTTCTTATGAAATCAATGCATCAATTCATTTATCCCAACAAGGAGAATGAATTTGTGTTGCCCAATCACTAAAAGAAATGAGATTATTATGTGAAACTGTGTTTATCCAATTGAAAAATAAACTTTAATTCTAAAATTGGCACAAAAAGATCTTTTTCTTATGAAGCCAAAGCATGGATATCATTTATCCCAACGAGGAGAATATGTTCATGGTGCCTAATCATGAAAAGAAAGGATATTATTTTGTCAATCCGTGTTTGTCCAAATCGATGAACGAACATTAATTCTAAAATTGGTAGAAACAGAGGTTTTTCTTATGAAACCAAAGCATCAATACCATTGATCCCAACGAGGAAAATTTGTTTACAGTGCCCAATCATGAAGAGGAAAGAGATTATTATGTGAATCCGTATTTATCGTAATTGAAAAATGACCTTCAGTTCTAAAAATGGTCGAAAGAGAAGTATTTCTTATCAAACCAAAGCACCAATTCATTTATCCCAGTGCGGAGAATGAATTTGTAGTGCCAATCATTAAAGGAAAGGACATTATTATGTGAAACCTATCCAATTAAAAAACAAACCTTAATTTTAAAAATGGTAGAAAGATATTTTTTTGGATGAAACCAAAAAATGAATACCATTTATCTTAATGAGGAGAATGTGTTTATGGTGCCTAATCACGAAAAAAAAAGAGATTACAGCTTGAATCCGTGTTTGTCCAAATCGACGAATGAATATTAATTCTAAAATTGGTAGAAAGAAAAGCTTCCCTTATGAAACCAAAGCATCAATTCGTTTATCCCAATAAGGAGAATGAATTTGTGGTACCCAATTATTGAAAGAAAGGTGATTATTATATGAAACTGTGCTTATCCAATTGAAAAACAAACTTTAATTCTAAAATTGGTGCAAAGAGATGTTTTTCTTATGAAACCAAAGCATGAATATCATTTTTCCTAAAGAGAAGAAAGTGTTTACCGTGCCTAATGACGAAAGGAAAGGATATTGTTACGTGAATCCGGGTTTGTCTAAATCAACGAACGAACATTAATTCTAAATTTGGTAGAAAGAGAGGTTTTTCTTATGAAACCAAAGCATCAATACCATTGATCCCAAGGAGGAGAATGTGTTTATGGCGCCCAATCATGAGATGGATAGAGATTATTATGTGAATCCGTGTTTATCACAATCAAAAAATGAACATTAATGGTAAAAATGGCCGAAAGAGAAGTATTTCTTACGAAACCAAAGCATCAATTCATTTATCCCAATACGAAGAATGAATTTGTTATGTCCAATCATTAAAGGAAAAGAGATTATTATGTGAAACCATGTTCATCCAATTGAAAAACAAACTTTAATTCTAAAAATGGTAAAAAGAGATGTTTGTCGTATGAAACCAAAGCATGAATATCATTTATCCAAACAAGGAGACTGTGTTTATGAAACATGATGCCTAATCGTGAAAAGAAAGGAAATTATTACGTGAATCCGTGTTTGCACAAATCTATGAACGAACTTTTATTTTAAAATTGGTAGAAAGGGAAGGTTTTCTTATGAAACCAATGCACCAATTCATTTATCCCAATGAAGAGAATGAATTTGTGGTGCCCAATCATTAAAAGAAAGGAGATTATTGTGTGAAACTGTGTTTATCCAAAGATGTTTTTCTTACGAAGACAAAGCATGGATATCGTTTATCCTGACAAGAAGAATGTGTTTATGGTGCCTAATCATGGAAAGAAAAGATATTATTTCGTCAATCTGTGTTTGTCCAAAGAGATGAATGAACATTAATTCTGAAATTAGTGGAAAGAGAGGTCTTTCTTATGAAACCAAAGCATGAATACCATTGATCCCAATGAGGAGAATTTGCTTATGGTGCCCAATCATGAAAAAGAAGGAGATCATTATGTGAATCCTTATTTATCGTAATTGAAAAATGACCTTCAATTTTAAAAATAGTTGAAAGAGAAGTATTTATTATTAAACCAAAGTACCAATTCATTTATCCCAGTGCAGAGAGTGAATTTGTAGTGCCAATCATTAAAGGAAAAGACACTATTATGTGAAACTATGTTCATCCAATTGAAAAACAAACCTTAATTCTAAAGATGGTAGAAAGAGATGTTTTTCATATGAAACCAAAGCATGAATATCATTTATCCCAATAAGAAAAATGTGTTTATGGTGCCTAATCACAAAAAGAAAGGAGATTATAGCTTGAATCCGTGTTTGTCCAAATTGACGAACGAACATTAATTCGAAAATTGGTTGAAAGAGAAGCTTCTCTTATGAAACCAAAGCATCAATTCATTTATCCCAGCGAGGAGAATGAATTTGTGGTGCCCAATCATTAAAGGAGAGGAGATTATTATATGAAACTATGCTTATCCAATTGAAAAACAAACTTTAATTCTAAAATTGGTACAAAGAGATATTTTTCTTATGAAACCAAAGCATGAATATCGTTTTTCCCTATGAGGAGAATGTGTTTACAGTGCCTAATGATGAAAAAAAAGGATATTATTACGTGAATCCGAGTTTATGTAAATCAACGAACGAACATTAATTCTAAAATTGGTATAAAGAGAGGTTTTTCTTATGAAACCAAAGCATCAATACCATTGATCCCAATAAGGAGAATGTGTTTATGGCACCCAATCATGAAATGGTAGAAGATTATTATGTGAATCCATGTTTATCCTAATCGAAAAATAAGCTTTAATTGTAAAAATGGCCGGAGAGAAGTATTTTTTATGAAACCAAAGCATCAATTCATCTATCCCAGTGCAGAGAATGAATCTGTTGTGCCCAATCATTAAAGGAAAAAAGATAATTTTATGAAACTGTGTTTATTCAATTGAAAAACAAACTTTAATTCTAAAAATGGTAGAAAAAGATGTTTGACCTATGAAACCAAAGCATGAATATCATTTATCCAAATGAGGAGAACTTGTTTATGGTGCCTAATTGTAAAAAGAAAGAAAATTGTTACATGAATCCGTGTTTGTCCAAATCTACGAACCAGCATTAATTCTAAAATTGGTAGAAAGAGCAGGTTTTCTGATGAAACCAAAGCACGAATTCATTTATCCTAATAGGGAGAATAAATGTATGGTGCCCAATTATTAAAAGAAAGGAGATTATTATGTGAAATTGTGTTTATCCAATTAAAAAACAAACTTTAATTCTAAAAATGGCACAAAGAGATGTTTTTCTTACGAAGCCAAAGCATGGATATCATTTATCCTGACGAGGAGAATGTGTTTATGGTGCCTAATCATGAAAAAAAAGGATATTATTTCGTCAATCCGTGTTTGTCCAAATTGATGAATGAACATTAATTCTAAAATTGGTGGAAAAAGAGGTTTTTCTTATGAAACCAAAGCATTAATACCATTGATCCCAATGAGGAGAATGTGTTTATGGCACCAAATGGAAGGAGATTATTATGTGAATCTGTGTTTATCCCAATCGAAAAATGAACTTTAATTGTAAAAATGGCCGAAAGAAAAGTATTTCTTATGAAATCGAAGCATCAATTCATTTATTCCAGTGCGGGGAATGAATTTGTTGTTCGAATCATTAAAGGAAAGGAGATTACTATGTTTAACCATGTTCATCCAATTGAAATACAAACTTTAATGCTAAAAATGGTAGAAAGAGATGTTTGTCGTATGAAACCAAAGCATGAATATCATTTATCCAAATGAGGAGAACGTGTTTATGATGCCTAATCATGAAAAAAAAGGAAATTATTATGTGAATCCATGTTTGTCCAAATCTACAAACGAATATTAATTCTAAAATTGGTAGAAAGATAAGGGTTTCGTATGAAACCAAAGCACCAATTCGTTTATCCCAATAAGGAGAATGAATTTGTGGCGCCCAATCATTAAAAGAAAGGAGATTATTATGTGAAACTGTGTTTATCCAATTGAAAAACAAACTTTAATTCTAAAAATCGCACAAAAAGATGTTTTTCTTACGAAGTCAAAGCATGGATATCGTTTATCCTGATAAGGAGAATATGTTTATGGCGCCTAATCATGAAAAGAAAGGATATTATTTCACCAATCCATGTTTGTCCAAATCGATGAACGAATGTTTGTTCTAAAATTGCTAGAAAGAGAGGTTTTTCTTATGAAACCAAAGCATCAATACCATTGATCCCAGTGAGGAGAATTTGTTTTTGGTGCCCAATCATGAAAAGGAAGGAGATTATTATGTGAATCCGCATTTATCGCAATTGAAAAATGACATTCTACTCTAAAAATGGTCAAAAGAGAAGTATTTCTTATCAAAGCAAAGCACCAATTCATTTAACCTAGTGCGAAAAATGAATTTGTAGTGCCCAATCATTAAAGGAAAGGACATTATTATGTGAAATTGTGTTTATCCAATTGAAAAACAAACTTTAATTCTAAAAATGG
>JBBYHO010031174.1:0-11399 GCA_038382025.1 Adansonia gregorii
GGCGACTCCAAGCATTGGCCATCTCGCGATGGTCACTCGAGGCCAATAAGATGAGTGATTCATCTTATGGTCTCCCTCACTGCGTCATAAGTCGAGAATCGGTATCTTCTCGTTCTTATCGTAACTCCGAAGAATGGTCTTAGCCAAAAAGACATTTTCGAGTCAGGATAATATTTTAAGTCGTACGCACTCTTAGATCTGTGAGGATCCACCCTGGGGTACGTCGCGACAGAAAGAAATACGAGCATAAACTTAAGTTCAATAGAACCACTAGAGACAATAGAGCTAGTTCGCCAATAGCCAGAAGGTAGTACCAACACTTCTACCTAGGTATCTGAAGAAGTGTAAGTAGAAAGACCACTAGGCTAATATTTAAGATAAGTAGATGGCAAATACCCAAAATACACAACTAAACATGCTTGCAACTAGTTCACCACTAGCCATTTATATTACTTAATGCTTTCCCATAAAAAGTATTTGTGAAGACCACTACTAGACAAGAAGAATCAGTAGTCTCTAACTTTGATAAAGAAGTAAGATCATGATGAAAATAGCAAATCCATTATTTGTTATATTGAAAAATTCATGGATAAAATTGTTTGAAAGTTCTATAGATTTTTACTAAGTAGATTCTCTCCTAGGTTAGAATAAGAAGGTGATCTCATTCAGTAAATCGAAGAATTTTGACGAAATGTGTACGTCACATGACTTTAATGGAAGTTTGTAAATATCTTTAGGGTAGATACTTATTCAACTACATAAGTTAAATCTTTGCGTCGATAAACACTAATTTGATATTTAATGACTTTTGCGAAAAAATTAAACAATTCCTAACTTTTTAAAATCAAGATTAAAAAAAGATTTTGAGGGGCAAACATTAAGTCACCTTTTAACCTTTAATAGCAAGCCATTAAGAAGAAAATAAATTTGCAATAATGAGGCTCAGATTAATAAGGCCTTGATGATAAATAGAGGTCTTTGTAGTATATGAAATCTATAGCCTCTTGATGCTATCCTGTGTTAGGTAGGTGAAGAAAGTTTTAAAGAAGATGCCTTTTTCATATGATCCTGTGTTAAGTAAGTGAGAAAGGTTGCCCTCCTCACATGATCCTATGTTAAGTAGATGAGAAAGGCTAGCCTCTTTATGTAATCCTACGTTAGGTAGGTGAAAAAAGCTAGCCTCTTCATGCGATCCTTAAAAAGCTTTAAAGAAAGTGACATTTTCAGGTGATCTTATGTTAGGTACGTGTGAAAGGTTGGCCTTTTCACATAATCATATGTTAGATAGGTGAAGAAAGCTTTGAAAAAAATGACTTCTTTATGCGATCCCGTGTAAGGTAGGTGAAAAAGTCTTTTAAAAACCCAAAAGTAGATGATGGCTTTTGGCTAATCGAAATTGGCATCAAGCCCGAGAATAGTTAATGGCTATATCCCTATCAAAATTAGCACAAAGCCCGAAAGTAGTTAATGGCTTTATCCCTATCAAAATTGGCACAAAGCACAAAAGTAGATAATGGCTTTGGCCTAATCGAAATTAGCACCAAGCCTAGGAGTAGCAAAAGCTTTGTCCTTATAAAAATTGGCACTAAGCCTAGGAGTAGATGATAGCTTTGATCTAAATGAAATTGGCATCAAGCCTAAAATTAGCTGATGGTTTGTCTTTATCAAATTAGCACTAAGCCCAAAAATAGATAATGGCTTCGACCATATCAAAGTTTACACCAAGCCCAAGAGTAGCTGATGGCTTTGTCCCTATCAAAATTGGTATTAAGCCCAAGAGTAGATGATGGCCCCAGCATAATCGAAATTGGCACCAAGTCTAAAAGTAGCTAATGGTTTTTTTCCTACCAAAATTGGCATTAAACCTAGGAGTAGATGTTGGCTTCGGCTTAAGTAAAATTGGCAGCAAGCCCAAGAGTAGCAAATGGTTTTGTCCGTACTAAAATTAGCACTAGGCCCAATAGTAGATGATGGCTTTAGCCTAATTGAAATTTGCACTAAGCATAAAAGTAGATAATGGCTTTGGGCTAAGCCCAAGAGAAGCTAACAGCTTTGTCCCTATTGAAATTGGCACTATGCCCAAGAGTAGATGATGGCTACGGCCTAATTGAAATTGGCACCAAGCCCAAGGGTAGCTAATGACTCTGTCCCTGTGAAATTAGGATCAAAAATTTAAAAAGCCAAGAAGTAGCTGATGGCTTAATCCTTGCAAAATTGGCATATAAATATAGAAATGATGATGATAATGCAGTTGGTTATATATGTTTAAAAAATAAAATAAAAAATGAAAATGAAAAATGATGATGCAGTTGGTGCATAGATGTAAAAAAATTATAAAAAGACTTATACAGCCTACACAAAATTATGTTGATTTGGTCTTTGCCTATGCTTTATTCTTAGCAATGGGTAAAAAAAGGTAGCTATTGACATCTAATTTTATCTGAGCCCTCTTTCATGATAATCAAAAAATATCTGAGATCAAGAATTTAGCAGCCATCAGGTAAGGGTAGATTTTCTTATGGTAGACTAGATGTTCTCAAGACCTTTTTAATCATATGAAAATGGTTGTGTGTGCTTGTAACAAAATTAGTTCCATTTCAAAAGGTCATAGAGATTAAATCGAGGATAAAAAAGGACAAGTGTTAAGGTAAGAAATTAGCTTTTAAATTTATTCTTTTGAAATGTTGAAATTTATTTGTGCAGATGAAATCATGGCCAAATTTCCTACTTTTAGTAATTTTTTTAGACCTTTTCGTGAAATTTTAGGAGTTAATTGTCATATATTTTTATTGATACTTATTAGTATTAGCATCAAAAAATTGGTTTTTTACTTTACTCTTTTGAAATTTTGAAATCCATTTTTGTGAATAATATCACAATTAATTTCCTCTTTTTAAAAAGTTTTTGAGATTTTTCTTGTAAAGTTTAGAAAGTTAGCTGTCATATATTTTTTCTAATATTTGTGCGGTATTTATGCCAAAACTCACCCTAAAAAAATAAAAAAATATTTAATAAAAATTTGTATTAGCATTTTATACTATCAAGTTGTTAAATTTATTCATTAAATTTGAAATTTTCATAGTAACACTAGGGTTATCCTCATGAAATTTTTTCAATTAAAATTATTCTTGATTTTAGATTTTTATCTTTATTATTTTTATAAATAAATATTTTGATTAATGTGTTGGATAAAATTTTTTATAAAATTTGAACATATTTTTGAAATTTTCTCGTTTCTAAGATATCGAGTTTTTTACTCGAAAATTTTTTTGAGAGATTTTTTTAGTGTAAAATTTTTAAATTTCACCAAATATTTTGATTATCAAATTGTTTTCTAAAAAGTCAATTCATTTTATGAGTTTTTCACTTTTCCTAAATGACAATTTTCTTTTGAAAGGATTTTTGCTCGTAAGATTTTACGAATTTAAAATTTTTAATTGTCTTTTTCTTGCACATAATTTTTTTTTAAATTTTCGTTTTGAATTTTTATATGAAAATTTTATTAACTTTATTTTTAATCAACCAAGTTTTATTTTTTTACATTTCATGGACTTTAAAACCTGTTAATTTTTCTAATGGGCCCGATAAGCCGATTAATTTTTTCAAAGGCCTAATGAGCCTATTTTTATTTTCTAACAAGTCCAAGAAACTTATTTTGATTAAATTTTAAATTAATTTTGATACGTGAAATTTTATTATTTGTATACATAATTTTTGATTTGTTGCAATGTAGTCTTTGTAATTTATTTTTGCTCAAGTTAAAATTTTCTCTCTCATATTTTTGGATGTTGATGTCATTCATGATGATACATGCAAAATGAAAAATTTATTAATTAAAATCTTACCAAAAAATTATAATATAAAAATCAATAAATCCAAATAAAAATAAAAGACATGTATAGAAATTTATGGAAATGGCTAGAAGCCATTTGGCCAAGGGGTTTCATACACCCCTTGGCTGACTTCCATCCCATGTTTCTTTACTTTGGGTCTTTTTTATTTTAGCAAGAAAAAACACTAAAAAAAACACCAAAATACCTAAATTTTCAAGCTTTTTTAAAGTACTTTCTTGTAAATTTCTTAATTTTTGTTCATTTCTTTTTGATTCTTCCTTTCAATGAGCCTAATGAGTACTAGTTTAAGAGCGTAATATGATGGCGATGATCAAAGTTTTTTTAATTTTGTTATTTTAGTTAATTTTACTAGAAATAGTTCGATTTTCACGGATATTATTTGTGTTTGTTGGTAGATATATTGCTATTTTCATGTCCATATATTTATGTTATTTTTCGTAATATTTTTATGTTGATATTTATTTATTCATTAGTTATTATGTTTCTAATGCATATTATGCTTGGTAAAAATCATATCATACATGCATATTAATATTCATGAAAATATGCGATGGAAAAAATAATTTTTTGCTAAAAACCATGTTAGGTGAATGATATATAGACTTGAATTCAATTTATTTCTTGATTTTTCTTGATATTTAAGACTATTTTGTAAAGTTTGAAAGTTTAGGGGGCTGAAAAATAATTTTTCCAAATTTTTAAAGGCCTTGGAAGGGTGATTCTAAGCTTGGCTAAACCGCAGATTCGTTTGTTTGTGTTGTTTTTTATTTTTAGCTATTTTGTAAATATAAAAATTATAGGAACTAAATTGTAAAAATAAAAAATTTTTGTTTCAAGGCCATCCATGCTTGACTGAGCCACTTGTAGACCTTTAGGGATGCTTTTATGTATATTTAACATATTTAAATGTGTTTTATGCATTTTTTTTATCATTTTAGGGTCATTTTTTAATTTTAAAAAATTTAGGGACTTATTTAGAAAATTGCAAAATTTTAAATCCAAGGCTAAGGGTGTTTGGCTAAGCCTTTCATGTGACTTTTCATGTGCTTGCCATGTTGATTTGTTGTGTTTTATGTTATTTCGTTACGTTTATTTCATGTGAGGACTATTTTGCAAAGTTAGACAATTCTTGGGATCATTTAGAAAAACTTTGTATTTTAGAGTTAATAAAATATTTTTGGCATTTCAAGAATATTTTTAGCATTCCTTCGATCCTCTAAAAGGGTGTAGAAATTTTTAAAACTTTTCTTATTCCTCTAGTTTTTTGGCAAGGTACAAAATACAATTTTAAAAAGATTAGAGACCTATTAGCAATTCTTACATTTTAAGTCAATCTTTATGCATAAGTCACCCATGGAAGGTGCAATCATCATTTGATATCATCTTTAAGTCGTTTAGCTTATTGAGATACTTTTATGTCGAAGGTATCACCTTAGGGGTATTTTTAGTAATTTACCCTAAACTTGAGTCTTTTATGATCACCAAGATATTTGTATGCCAAAGGTGCATAATAGAAATAGGTTCATCTTTTTTATGAAATTATAGAATCTTTTAGGGTTACTAGGATGCATTTATGTCAAAGGTGGACTTTAGGGATATTTTAGTAATTTACATTTAAACCAAGTCCAATGTGATAACCATGATATTTTTAAGTCGAAGGTGTATAGTAAGAATAGGTTCCTTTTTTTATAAAGTTTTAAAATCTTTTACGGAACTAAGATACTTATATGTTAAAGGTACTCCTTAAGGATATTTCATTAAGTTATTTTATAATCGAGCCTTTTAGGGGTCAGCGAAATTGCTACATTGAAGGTGTACTTTAAAGGGCATTTTGGTCTTATTAACCATATTTTAATCCTTATAGTCGAGTTTAGTAATTTTGGTCTAAACTGGGTCATAAGGAATTTTTATATTATTACTTAAATAAAATTGGAATTTTTGCGAATCAAGGTAATGTCTCTAATGTTAAAATAGTATGTGGAATTTCTCCCAAAATATTAGAGGTACTAATTATTTTAATAATGATATACCCTTTTAAAAATATGAAAATCAAGATTTTTTTCAATTTTTGAAATAATAAAACCCATGTTATTCCTTCAGTTCTCCAGCGGGATAGAAAAAGATATTTTGATTTTTTAAAACCTTTCGCATTCCATTGGCTCTCCAGCAAGGTATGAAAGAGAATGATAAAACTCTCGTATTCTTCTAGTTTTTAAAAGGGTGCAAAAGATATTTTGATTTTTTAAATAAATATTAAAACCCAATTTTCCCATTTGGAGTAATAAATTTGTTTAATAAAATATTATTTTTGATATATGGGAATCAAATATTGAACATGAATAAAAATCAGAATTTATGCTAACATAAGATTAATAAGGTACTAATTTTGGACATTATGAGAAGGTCGATCTTTATTTGTGATTGTAACCGACTCTTAAACCTTAATGCAATCTTTGGTATTTTTGTAGATCTCAGATTTTGTTTTTTATGGGTTTTGTAACCCTTAAAAATATGAACTCCAATAGGTGACCAATCTGACCTAGCCAAAATAGACTTGTGGTAACTCCAAAATAAATGATCATTTTGTAGTAACTATTTAGAGTTCAGTCAAGGAAGGGATTCATGTCGACACTCAATCCATAAACATAAAAGAGTAAAAAAAATAATATTAATAATGATATGGGCCCTTAAAAATAAAAGAATAAAGATATATAGATATATATATATATATAGGAATAAAGGTGCATATTCGCCATTTTAATTCAGGCTTGTCAGGATTTGTAGTTGGGCAATGTTGCGACAGGAAAGAATACAAAAGATTTTGCTTTATAAAATTTGAAAAACCCTGAATTTCAATTTTAAAAAAGATATCTCGTTATTAAAATAATTTATAGAACCCTTTTCATATATTAGAATTTGATAAATATAATGGGACTACAAACCCCACCATACATATCTATATGTATTGCTGGATGATGGCTACACATAAGGACAGTGAGAAACTATTAATATACTATTTTCAAGATAGCTTAACTGGAATGGCTATACAATGGTACATAAAACTTGGCCCAATCAAAATTTAGTCATAGGCGAATTTGGCTTGAGCTTTTCCTAGATCAATATAGGCATGTATCAGATTAAGCTGCGGATAGTCTTGTTTCATTGAACATGGAAATGAAAGCTATAGAAAACTTTAAGCTATATGCCTAAAGGTGCCAAAAAAGGTAGCCGAGGTTCGCCCTTCATTAACTGAAAAAGGGATGACAGTCATATTTGTCAGCATACTGCAAGCTCCTTACTATGAGAAGTTAGCGGGGAATGGTATAAAGGATTTTATTGATATGGTGATATCCGGAGAAATAATTGATAATGCCATAAAGACTCTCAAGATGTCAAAATAGGATTCCTGTAACTCTACTAAGAAGTCTACCGTCAAAGGCAAAGACAAAAAGGTGAACATTGTTAGCAAGAGTCCTGCCAAGATTACCCAGAATCCTTATTCAATACCAAGCATGTATTTCCCTAGTATGGGCTTTTACTCGTATACCTTAGTATGATAACTGATACACTATACTAGATTTAATCCCACCATGAATCTTTCATCAAACGTAGCTCAAAATTCTACTCAAAATACTTTATCTCACAACCAATGCAACACCAAAACATCGAATAATCAATGAACCTATTTGGAAAGAGAGCATTGTAATCCACCACTTCTTTATTCTTATGAAAAGGTCTATGCTTGTTTATTAGAAGGTCAATTGATAGCTCCAATGTTTATAACTTCAAGGTCGCCTCTTTATCCTGGATGGTATGATGAAAATGCCTACTATAAATACCATGCTAGGGCACAAAGTTATAGCATTGAAAATTGCACTTCCTTCATGAGAAAAATTTCAAAGCCTACTTAAAAAGGGTGTGATCAAAATCGAATAAGGCACAGAATGTAATGTTGGAGCTAATCTACACTCGAATCATGTAGAACCAAGAATAAATGCTATGATTAATGGAAAGCATTGTTGGGTTAAGAAAAATGTTGAAAAAGGTAAAACACTAATAAGCAATGTACGAGAGGCTTTCATGAGGGTGAGTTACTAGTTCGACATTAAGATAAAGGGCTTGCTAGATATTACTGTTGCCATTATGGACAAGGGCACACTTTGCAACACTATTTAGAATTCATAAAATTAGTCTAAAAGATTATGGGCCATTCAAAATTTGAGTTTTATGAAGAACTAGAAAAGGACATAAACGTTTTCATCAATGTTACAGAAAAGGATTGGAAGGTCCCATTTTATGGAGTCAAAAGACCGTTGGTCCTATTTGCCAATCACCTAGATACCAAAATCATATCTATCCAACCTACACTAAGAATGGTTTTCTAGCTTCTATCTCTTTTTCCATATTAATAGGATAGAGTAGTGCCATAGAAATACGAAAGCCCAATAGTGATGACTAAGGAATCTAGCCAACAAATTGTTGCTGTTGGCCTTGCAGGAATAAGCCATTTAACCTACAGTAGCAGATGTTACATATCTACTGCACTAAAAGCCAAAGTCAAAAAAATGTCTCTCAACAATTCAAACATGAAAAAGAGATCAAAGCAAATTAGTAAGCAAGAAAGAGGCTATGAAATTTCTTAACTTCATCAAGCACAATGAATATAGCATTATGGATAAGCTAAACAAGCAACTTGCTAAGATATCTATGCTGTCATTGTTCTTCAATTTCAAAGCCAATAGAAAAGCTTTACTTAAAGTCTTAAATAAAGTTTATGTCTCACCTAATATTCCGATAGGCTAATTGGATCACTTAGTAAGTAATATTATTGTGGATGATTATATATCTTTGAGTGATGATGAAATACCTCATGGAGATAGAAGGAATTATAAAGCTCTCCGTATTACCCATTTTTTGTAAAAAAAGCATGTTGGCAAGTCAACCTTAAACATAATGACTTTAGCATGCTTGAACAAACTTCCTATTAACATTTCTCATATCAAGCATAGTCACACAATGGTGTGAGCATTTGATGAAACATGCAGAGAGGTTGTTGGGAACATCACTATCGTACTTTAGATAGGGCCGTGCATGTATAGGAAGGATTTTCATGTAATAGATATTACTCCATCATACAAATGCCTATTAAAGAGACCTTGGATTCAATCCACGAGGGCAATGCTATCTTCATTACATGAGAAATTAAAATTCATTGTAGGGAATAAAGTTGTCAGCATTGGCAGTGAGAAGGATATTATCACCACTACCACCATGGATACCCCTTATATTGAGCCTAATAAGAGTATAGTAGAATCTTTTTTCCAATTGTTTGAGTTTGTTAATGCTACCTAAATTAAAAAAGGTTTGCCCATGGTTGAGCTTCATCTACTAAAAATCACCCACATGAGTCTTAATTGACCATCGGTAAAAGCGTTTGAGCTAGAAAAAAGACTAGGAAAACATCTATAATGGATCTCCAAAGCTTTGAAAATCACCTATCAAATTGACAAAATTTGTCTAAGATTCAAACTTAATGCTCACCAACAAAAAAAATAGGCCTAGAAAACATGGCAAAAAAGAATGGCCTATTTGAAAGGTCAAGATTTGGAATTTGAACCAATGATGCTACCACTACTATAAGAAAGTTTTTGTTTAGAAGGGCACATAAATCCAAATTAGGGAGGAACTATTGGCTTCAACAATGTATTGGTTATTTTCATAGATTTCTCTATCAATGTAATTAATGAGCTAGGAACTTCAGCCATGGGCCACGAAACTAGTATGTGCACTCTAGGATCCATTCCAAGCATTTAGACTGATATAGAGATTCCTATATTATTGAAGTAATGATATGAACTAAACCTATAGGCTTCTGCCCAACAGCATTGTAATACTCTTATCAAGCATTATTAATAAAAATGACTAAGCATTTAGCATTTATCTCTTATGTCCATTTTCATTTTTTTGTCAAATCTTTAGACTTTCTTTCATTTTTTTTTGTATTTTTTACCTATATTTTTCTTCTTTATATTTTCAGGCACCTAGATGGAAATGACATCCATGCTCATTTGAGACTCCAAAAATTTATTTTGAGCAACCAATCTACTCTAGTGAGGTTAAATCTTAGAGCAGTTTTAAGGTAAGCACTATGTCAACTATAGACACCTTATTTTATCCGGGCTAATTTGTAGCAATCTAGAGCACGGACATGAGAGGGGGCATATCAAAGGTAAATACAAAGATGTGGCATGAAATGATATAGTTCAAGGTGTCCAAGGACAAAGGATATGAGAAAATACATAATTTTACTTGAATGTATCGATACATGGTTCTCATGTATCGATACAATGCTCTAATGATCCAAAAATTTGAAATGTCCCTATTTGTAGCGATACAACATGTAGATGTATCGATACATGGCCTCTATATCGATACAAGACCTCATGTATCGATACTAGGCCATTCTAAGACCAAATATGCATTTTTTAGAGAAATGTACCGATACATATCAATGTGTATCGACACAGTAGTTCATAGTATCGATACAATGGTTCATATTATTGATACAATGTTCATTATATCCATACCATCAAGGTTTTTGGACCAAATTTATTGATACATTATGCAATGTATCGATACATGTAGGCCATTTTCACAGTCTAGGCATTTTTGACTTATCCACCATTGATCCAAAACTTAATTTTAACTCATTTCTTTGCATCAGGAAAGATCATATCCGATTATGAATTTAGGCTTTTGAACTAACCAAAATATTTTTTGAAGTTTAAATTGGATCAAAAAGGTCAATATCACATCATCACCCTACTCCGTAGTGCACCATATGTCCATCACATTGGTAGCAAGTTGCTCCCTACAGCCACACTATAGCCACCATGTTGACATCACTTTGTTTCCCTTGAGAAATGACTAAAAACACCTCCAAATTGGCTCCAAAATGCCGATATAAATGGACCACTTCTATCTCAGCTAAAAAAGGTTAGATTTCAGCTCATTTTTAGCTTCAAAAACACATTCCCACATTAAGAAAACAAAATCCCGTAGCTCTTCACTCACCACACAAAAACAACCCCAAAACACTCATTCCCAATGATTACATATTCAAAAAAATCATCCTCATCCATAGCAGAACCAAAACCTCATTATTTGTCTCTTTTTCTTGCTTATTAACACTAAGGAAAAGGACAAAATTCAAGCCATCTCTATTGCTCTAATTATTTGGCCAAAAAGTGAAGTTTTATTGGTATAACTTCTCACTTTATCACTTTCATTTTCTATTTTTCAGCACCTTCATCATTTTAGTGAGCTCTCAATGTTTCCATCACCCTTTTAGGATTATCATGCATTATTGTGGCTTTTGGAGCTGGTAGTTTAAGATTTGGATGCCTTAATGCCTCTTTGATGTGTAAAATGCCTTATTTCATCCTTATTAGTTTGATATCTCTTGCTGATGCATTTTATGCCATATCCATGCATCTTGTTATCCTTAATCCATGTATGAATCCTTAGCCTAACACATTTCAAGCA
>JBBYHO010031226.1:0-11395 GCA_038382025.1 Adansonia gregorii
ATATTGATGCTTTTGTTTCAAAAGAAATGCATTTCTTTCCATCATTTTCCTCAGAACCATTGTTCATCCCATAAATGTGACAACCATGGATTCTCATAACAAACTCCATTCTTTTACTGATTGAGATTTAGGAACACATTCACTTCATTGGGATGCATGATATTGATGCTTCGGATTCAAAAGAAAAGGCTTTTTTTCCATTATTTTCCTTAGTTAAAATTAATCACATAGATGTGAAGAACAAGGATTCTTGCAACAATCTCCTTTTTTTTTATGATTGGGCTATAAAAACACATTGACCTTGTTATGATGCATGATAATAATGCTTTCATTTCACAGGAAATGCTTTTCTTTTCATCATTTTCCTTAGAATTACTGTTTGACCTGCAAATATGGCGAGCATGGATTCTCATAACAAACTCCATTCTTTTCTTGATTGAGATTTAAGAATGCATTCACCTCATTAGGATGCATGATATTAATGCTTTGGTTTCACAATAAATGCTTTTCCTTCCATTATTTTCCTTAGTCTAAGATTAATCACATAGATGTGATGTACATGGATTCTCATAGTAATTTCCTTACTTTTTATGATTAAGCTATAAAAACACATTCACCTCATTATGATGCATGACATTGATGCTTTCGTTTTAGAAGAAATACTTTTCTTTCCATCATTTTCCTTAGAATTATTGTTTGACCCATAAATGTGACCAACATGGATTCTCATAAGAAACTCAATTCCTTTTGTGATTGAGCTTTAAGAACATATGCACCTCATTATGATGCATGATATTGATGCTTTCATTTCAGAAGAAATACATTTCTTCCCATCATTTTCCTTAGAATCATTGTTCGTCTCATAAATGTAATGAACATGGATTCCCATGACAAACTCTATTCTTTTATTGATTGAGATTTAAATACACATTCACCTCATTAGGATGCATGATATCGATGATTTGGTTTAACAATAGATGCCTTTTTTTCCTTTATTTTCCTTAGTCCAAATTAATCGTATGGATGTGACGAATATGGATTCTCGTAGCAATCTCCTTTCTTTTTGTGATTGGGCTATAAAAACAAATTCACCTCGTTATGATGCTTGATATAGATGCTTTTGTTTCACAGGAAACGCTTTTCTTTCCATCATTGTCCTTAAAATCATTTTTCCACCTATAAATGTGATAAACATTGATTCATATAACAAACTACATTCTTTTTGTGATTGAGCTTTAAAAACACATTCACGTCATTAGGATGCATGATATTGATGCATTGGTTTCACAATAAAAGCTTTTCTTTCCATTATTTTCCTTAGTCCAAAATTAATCACATAGATGTGTTGAACATGGATTGTAGCAGCAATCTCCTTACTTTTTGTGATTGGGCTATAAAAACACATTCACCTCATTATGATGCATGATATTGATGCCTTTGTTTCATAGGAAATGCTTTTCTTTCCATCAATTTCCTAAGAATAATTGTTTGACCTATAAATATGACAAACATGGATCCTCATAACAAACTCAATTCCTTTTGTGATTGAGCTTTAAGAACACATTTAACTCATTATGATGCATGATATTGATGCTTTTATTTCACGAGAAATGCCTTTCTTTCCATCATTTTCCTCAAAATCATTGTCCATCCCATAAATGTGACAAACATGGATTCTCATAACAAACTCTATTCTTGTACTGATTGAGATTTAGGATCATATTTACCTCATTGGGATGCATAATATTGATGCTTCAGATTAAAAAAAAAAGGCTTTCTTTCCATTATTTTCTTTAGTCAAAATTAATCACAAAGATGTGATGAACAAGGATTCTTGCAACAATCTCTATTCCTTTTGTGATTGGGCTATAAAAACACATTGACCTCGTTATGATGCAAGATAAGATGCTTTCATTTTGGAGGAAATGCTTTTCTTTTCATCATTGTCCTTAGAATTATTGTTTGACCCACGAATGTGGTGAGCATGGATTCTCATAACAAACTCCATTCTTTTATTGATTGAGATTTAAGAATGCATTCACTTATTAGGATGCATGATATTGATGCTTTGGTTTCATAATAATTGCTTTTCCTTCCATCATTTTCCTTAGTCCAAGATTAATTTCTAGATGTGATGAGCATGGATTCTCATAGTAATCTACTTACTTTTTGTGATTAGGCTATAAAAACACATTCACCTCATTATGATGCATGACATTGGTGCTTTCGTTTCACAAGAAATGCTTTTCTTCCCATCATTTTCCTTAGAATTACTGTTTGACCCATAGATATGACCAACATGGATTCTCATAACAAACTAAATTCTTTTTGTGATTGAGATTTAAAAACATATTCACCTCATTATGATGAATGATATTAATGCTTTCGTTTCATAAGAAATGCATGTCTTCCCATCATTTTGCTTAGAATCAATGTTTGTCCCATAAATGTGACGAACATTGGATTCTCATAACAAACTCTATTCTTTTATTGATTGAGATTTAAGTACACATTCACCTCATTACGATGCATGATATTGATGATTTGGTTTCACAAGAAAAGCCTTTTTTTCTTTCATTTTCCTTAGTCCAAATCAATCGTATGGATATGACGAATGGGGATTCCCATGGCAATCTCCTTTCCTTTTGTGATTGGACTATAAAAACACATTTACCTCGTTATGATGCTGGACATTGATGCTTTTATTTCACAATAACTGCTTTTCTTTCCATCATTTTCCTTTAAATCATTTTTCAACCCATAAATGTCACGAACATGGATTCTTATAACAAACTCTATTCTTTTTGTGATTGAGCTTTAAAAACACATTCACGTCATTAGGATGGATGATATTGATGCATTGGTTTTGGAATAAAAGCTTTTCTTTTGATTATTTTCCTTAGTCCAAAATTAATCACATAGATGTGTTGAACATGGATTGTAGCAGCAATCTCCTTACTTTTTGTGATTGGGCTATAAAAACACATTCACCTCATTATGATGCATGATATTGATGCCTTTGTTTCATAGGAAATGCTTTTCTTTCCATCAATTTCCTAAGAATAATTGTTTGACCTATAAATATGACAAACATGGATCCTCATAACAAACTCAATTCCTTTTGTGATTGAGCTTTAAGAACACATTTAACTCATTATGATGCATGATATTGATGCTTTTATTTCACGAGAAATGCCTTTCTTTCCATCATTTTCCTCAAAATCATTGTCCATCCCATAAATGTGACAAACATGGATTCTCATAACAAACTCTATTCTTGTACTGATTGAGATTTAGGATCATATTTACCTCATTGGGATGCATAATATTGATGCTTCAGATTAAAAAAAAAAGGCTTTCTTTCCATTATTTTCTTTAGTCAAAATTAATCACAAAGATGTGATGAACAAGGATTCTTGCAACAATCTCTATTCCTTTTGTGATTGGGCTATAAAAACACATTGACCTCGTTATGATGCAAGATAAGATGCTTTCATTTTGGAGGAAATGCTTTTCTTTTCATCATTGTCCTTAGAATTATTGTTTGACCCACGAATGTGGTGAGCATGGATTCTCATAACAAACTCCATTCTTTTATTGATTGAGATTTAAGAATGCATTCACTTATTAGGATGCATGATATTGATGCTTTGGTTTCATAATAATTGCTTTTCCTTCCATCATTTTCCTTAGTCCAAGATTAATTTCTAGATGTGATGAGCATGGATTCTCATAGTAATCTACTTACTTTTTGTGATTAGGCTATAAAAACACATTCACCTCATTATGATGCATGACATTGGTGCTTTCGTTTCACAAGAAATGCTTTTCTTCCCATCATTTTCCTTAGAATTACTGTTTGACCCATAGATATGACCAACATGGATTCTCATAACAAACTAAATTCTTTTTGTGATTGAGATTTAAAAACATATTCACCTCATTATGATGAATGATATTAATGCTTTCGTTTCATAAGAAATGCATGTCTTCCCATCATTTTGCTTAGAATCAATGTTTGTCCCATAAATGTGACGAACATTGGATTCTCATAACAAACTCTATTCTTTTATTGATTGAGATTTAAGTACACATTCACCTCATTACGATGCATGATATTGATGATTTGGTTTCACAAGAAAAGCCTTTTTTTCTTTCATTTTCCTTAGTCCAAATCAATCGTATGGATATGACGAATGGGGATTCCCATGGCAATCTCCTTTCCTTTTGTGATTGGACTATAAAAACACATTTACCTCGTTATGATGCTGGACATTGATGCTTTTATTTCACAATAACTGCTTTTCTTTCCATCATTTTCCTTTAAATCATTTTTCAACCCATAAATGTCACGAACATGGATTCTTATAACAAACTCTATTCTTTTTGTGATTGAGCTTTAAAAACACATTCACGTCATTAGGATGGATGATATTGATGCATTGGTTTTGCAATAAAAGCTTTTCTTTTCATTATTTTCCTTAGTCCAAAATTAATCACATAGATGTGTCAAACATGGATTGTAATAGCAATCTCCTTACTTCTTGTGATTAGGCTGTAAAAACACATTCACCTCATTATGACGCATGATATTAATGCTTTCGTTTCACAGGAAATGCTATTCTTTCCATCAATTTTCTAAGAATTATTGTTTAACCCATAAATGTGATGAACATGGATTCTTATAACAAACTCAATTCTGTTTGGGATTGAGCTTTAAGAACACATTCAACTCATTCTGATGCATGATATTGATGCTTTTGTTTCACAAGAAATGCCTTTTTTTCTATCATTTTCTTTAGATCATTGTCCATCCCATAAATGTGACAAACATGGATTCTTATAACAAACTCCATTCTTTTACTGATTGAGATTTAGGAACACATTCACCTTATTGGGATGCATGATATTGATACTTTGGATTCATAAGAAAAGCCTTTCTTTTCATTATTTTCCTTAGCCCAAATTAATCACATAGATGTGACGAACAGGGATTCTTGTAACAATCTCCTTTCTTTTTGTGATTAGGCTATGAAAACACATTGATCTCATTATGATGCATGATATTTATGCTTTCATTCGTAGGAAATGCTTTTCTTTTCATCATTTTCCTTAGAATTATTGTTTGAACTATAAATGTGACGAGCATGGATTCTCACAACAAACTCTATTCTTTTATTGATTGAGATTTAAACATTCACTTCATTAGGATGCATGATATTGATGCTTTGGTTTCACAATAAATGCTTTTCCTTTTATTATTTTCCTTAGTCTAAGATTAATCACATAGATGTGATGAACATGGATTCCCATAGTAATCTCCTTACTTTTTGTGATTGGGCTATAAAAACAAATTCACCTCATCATGATGCATGACATTAATGCTTTCGTTTCACAAGAAATACTTTTTTGTCCATCATTTTCCTTAGAATTATTATTTGACCCATAAATGTGACCAACATGGATTCTCATAACAACTCAATTCTTTTTGTGATTGAGCTTTAAGAACATATTCACCTCATTATGATGCATGATATTGATGCTTTCGTTTCACAAAAAATGCATTTCTTCCCATCATTTTCCTTAGAGTCATTATTCGTCCCATAAATGTGACGAACATGGATTCTCATAACAAACTCTATTCTTTTATTGATTGAGATTTAAGAACGCATTCACCCCATTAGGATGCATGATATTGATGCTTTCATTTTAGAAGAAAAGCCTTTCTTTCCAACACATTCCTTTGTCTAAATTAATCACATAGACCTAACGAACATGATTCTCATAGCAACCTCCTTTCTTTTTGTGTTTGGGCTAAAGAAAAATTCACCTCATTATGATGCATGATATTGATGCTTTCATTTCATAAGAAATGCTTTTTTTTTCCATTATTTTCCTTGGAATTATTGTTTTATCAACAAATATGGCAAGCATAGATTCTCATAACAAACTCCATTATTTTATTGATTAAGATCTAAGAACACATTCACTTCATTAGGATGCATGATATTAATGCTTTGGTTGCATAAGAAAAGCCATTTCTTCCATCATTTTCCTCAGATCAAAGTTTATTCCATAGATGTGACAAACATGGATTCTCATAGCAAGCATCTTTTCTTTTTGTGGTTGGGCTATAAAAACACATTCATCTCATTAGCATGCATGATATTGATGCTTTGGTTTCATAGCAAAAGCATTTCTTTTGATCATTTTCCTCATATCAAAGTTCATCCAATAGATGTGATGAACTTGCATTCCCATAAAAATCTCCTTTCTTTTTGTGATTGGACTATAAAAATGCATTCACCTTATTAGGATGAATTATATTGATGCTTTCATTTCACAAGAAAAGTGTTTTTTTCAGTTATTTTTCATAAAATCAAAGTTTATCTGATAAATGTGATGAACATGGATTCTCATGACAAGCTCCATTATTTGCAATTAAACATTAAGAAAACATTCACCCCATTAAGATGCATGATATTGAAGCATCGGTTTTAGAAGAAAAGCTTTTCCTTCCATCGTTTTCCTTACATCAAAGTTTATATGATGTGACAAACATGGATTCTCATAACAATCTCTTTCTTTTTGTGATTGGGCTATAAAAACATATTCACCTTATTATGACGCATGATGTTGATGCTTTCATTTCACAAGAAATGCTTTTCTTTCAATCATTTTCCTTAGAATCATTGTTCATCCTATAAATGTGATGAACATGGTTTCCCATAACAAGTTCCATTCTTTTTATGGTTGAGCTTTAAGAACACATTCACCACATTAGGGTGCATGGTACTGATGCTTTGGTTTTCGAAGAAAAAGCTTTTCCTTCCATCATTTTCCTTATATCAAAGTTTATCCCATAGATATGACAAACATAAATTCTCGTAACAATCTCCTTTCTTTCTATGACTGGGCTATAAAAACACATTCACCTTATTATGACACATGATATGGATGCTTTCGTTTCACAAGAAATGCTTTTTTTCGAATCATTTTCCTTAGAATTATTCTTCATCGTATAAATGTGATGAACATGGATTCTCATAACAAACACCATTCTTTTTGTTATTGAGCTTTAAAAACACATTAACCTCATTCAGAGGCATGGTATTGATGCTTTGGTTTCACAATAAAAGCTTTTATTTCCATCATTTTCCTTAGTCCAAAATTAATCAGATAAGTATGACAAACATGGATTCTCGTAGCAATCTCTTTTCTTTTTTTGATTGCACTATAAAACATTTTCACCTCTTTATGATGCATGATATTGATGCTTTAGTTTCATAATAAAAGCTTCTCTTTCCATCATTTTTCATAGTCCAAAATTAATCACATAGATGTGACGAACATGGATTCTTGCAATAATATCCTTATTTTTGTGATTAGACTATAAAAACACATTCACCTTATTATGGTGCATGATATTGATGCTTTCATTTAATGCTTTTCTTTCCATCATTTTCCTTAGAAACATTGTTTGACCCATAAATGTGACGAACATGAATTCTTATAACAAACTCAATTTTTTTTTTTGTGATTTAGCTTTAAGAACACATTCCCTTCATTATGATGCATGATATTGATGCTTTCGTTTCACAAAAAATGCTTTTCTTTCTATCATTTTCCTTAGAATCATTGTTCGTCATATAGATATGATGAACATGGATTCTCACAACAAACTCCACTCCTTTATTGATTGAGATTTAAGAAAAGATTCACCTCATTAGGATGCATGATATTGATGCTTTGGTTTCACAAAAAAGCCTTTTCTCCATCATTTTCCTTAGTCTAAATTAATCACATAGAAGTGACTAACATGGATTCTCATAGCAATCTCTTTTTTTTTTTTGTGATTGGGTATAAAAATACATTCAACTCATTATGATGCATGATATTGACATTTTCATTTCACAATAAATACTTTTGTTTCTGTCATTTTCCTTAGAATCATTGTTTGACCCATAAATGTGGCGAGCATAGATTCTCATAACAAACTCAACTCTTTTATTGATTAAGATTTAAGAACACATTTACCTTGTTAGGATGCATGACATTAATGCTTTGGTTTCATAAGAAAAGCCTTTCTTTCCATTATTTTCCTCAGATCAAAGTTCATTCCATAGATGTGACGAAGATGGATTCTCGCAACAATCACCTTTTTTTTTTTTTGTGATTGGGCTATAAAAACACATTCACCTCATTAGGATGCATGATATTAATGCTTTGGTTTCATAATAAAAGCATTTTTCCATCATTTTCCTTAGATCGAAGTTCATCCCATAGATATGACAAACATGTATTCCCAAAAAAATCTCCTTTCATTTTATTATTGGGCTATAAAAATGCATTTACCTTATTAGGATGAATGAAACTGATGCTTTCATTTTAGAAGAAAAGTGTTTTTTTCAATTATTTTCCATAGAATCAAAGTTCATTCCATAGATGTGAAGAGCATGGATTCTTATAACAAACTCTAGTTTTTGCGATTGAGCATTAAGAACACATTCACCCTAATAGGATACTTGATATTAAAGCTTTGGTTTCAGAAGAAAAGCTTTTCCTTCCATCATTTTCCTTATACCAAAATTTGTCCCATTGATGTGACAAACATGGATTCTTGTAACAATCTCCTTTCTTTTCGTGATTGGGATATAAAAACACATTCACCTCATTATGACAAATGATATTAATGCTTTCATTTCACAAAAATATTTTTCTTTCCTTAGAATCATTGCTCATCCTATAAATGTGATGAGCTTGGATTCTCATAACAAACTCCATTCTTTTTGTGATTGAGCTTTAAGAACACATTCACCTTATTACATGCATGATATTGATGCCTTAGTTTCACAACAATAGCTTTTCCTTCCATCATTTTCCTTAGTCCAAAATTAATCACATAGCTGTGACAAACATGGATTCTTATAGCAATCTTCTTTTTTCTGATTGGGCTATAAAAATACATTCACCTTATTATGATGAATGATATTGTTGCTTTTGTTTCACAAGAAATACTTTCTTTCCTTCATTTTCCTTTGAATCATTGTTCAACCTATAAATGTGTGAAACATGGATTCTTATAACAAACTCCATTCATTTTGTGATTGAGTTTTAAGAACACATTCACCTCATTAGGATGCATGATATTAATGCTTTGGTTTCACAATAAAAGCTTTTTCGTCCATTATTTTCCTTAATCCAAGATTAATCATATAGATGTGCAAACATGGATTCTCATAGCAATCTCCTTTCTTTTTTTGATTGGGCTATAAAAACATATTCACCTCATTATGATGAATGATATTATTGCTTTCGTTTCACAAGAACGACTTTCCTTTCCAATAATTTCCATGGAATCATTATTTGACCCATAAATGTAAGAAGCAGGGATTTTTATAAAAAAACTCCATTCTTTTGGTGATTGAGCTTTAAGAACACATCACCTCATTAGGATGCATGACATTGATGCTTCGGTTTCATAATAAAAGCTTTTCCTTCCATCATTTTCCTTAGTCCAAGATTAATCACATAGATGTGATGTACACGGATTCTCATACCAATCTCCTTACTTTTTGTGATTGGGCTACAAAAACACATTCACCTCATTATGATGCATGATATTGATGCTTTCGTTTCACAAGAAATTTTTTCCATCATTTTCCTTAGAATCATTGTTCGACCCATAAATGTGATGAACATGGATTTTCATATCTTAATTATTTTTGTGATTAAGCTTTAAAAACACTTTCACCTCATTATGGTGCATGATATTGATGCTTTTGCTTCACGAGAAATGCTTTTTTTTCCATTATTTTCCTTAGAATCATTGTTCATCCCATAAATGTGATGAACATGGATTCTCATGACAAACTTCATTCTTTTATTGCTTAAGATTTAAGAACACATTCACCTCTTTAGGATGCATGATATTGATGCTTTGGTTTTATAAGAAAAGCCTTTCTTTCTTTCATTTTCCTTAGTATAAATTAATCACATAGATGTGATGAACATGGATTCTCATAGCAATTTTCTTCTTTTTTTTTTACGATTGGGCTATAAAAACACATTCACCTCATTATGATGCATGATATTGATGCTTTTATTTCACAAGAAATTCTTTTCTTTCCGTCATTTTCCTTATAATCATTATTTGACCCATAAATGTGGCGAGCATGGATTCTCATAACAAACTCCATTCTTTTATTGATTTAGATGTAAGAACACATTCACCTCATTAGGATGCATGATATTGATGCTTTGGTTTCACAAGAAAAGCCTTTTTTTCCATCATTTTCCTTAGATTAAAGTTCATTCCATAGATGTGACGAACATGGATTCTTGTAGTAATTACCTTTCTTTTCATGATTGGGCTATAAAAACATATTCACCTTATTAGGATGCATGATATTAATGCTTTGGTTTCGTAGTAAAAGCATTTTTTTCCATAATTTTTATTAGATCGAAGTTCATCCCATAGATGTGAGGAACATGTATTCTCATAAAAATCTCCTTTCATTTTGTGATTGGGCTATAAAAATGCATTCACCTTATTAGGATGAACGAAACTAATGCTTTCATTTCAAAATGAAACTATGCTTTCATTTCAAAAGAAAAGTGTTTCTTTCAATTATTTTCCATAGAATCAAAGTTCATCCCACAAATATGATTCGCATAGATTCTCATAACAAACTCCAGTTTCTATGATTGAGCATTAAGAGCACATTCACCCCAATAGGATGCATGATATTGAAGGTTTGGTTTCAGAGGAAAAGCTTTTCCTTCCATCATTTTCCTTATATCAAAATTTGTCCCACAGATGTGACAAACATAGATTCTCATAATAGTCTCTTTTCTTTTTATGATTGGGATATAAAAACATATTCATCTTATTATGATGCATGATATTGATGCTTTCATTTCGCAAGAAATATTTTTCTTTCCATTGTTTTCCTTAGAATCATTATTTATCCTATAAATGTGATGAGCTTGGATTCTCATAACAAACTCCATTCCTTTTGTGATTAAGCTTTAAGAACACATTCACTTCATTAGGATGCATGATATTGATGCTTTGGTTTCACAATAATAGCTTTTCCTTCCATCATTTTCCTTTGCCCAAAATTAATCACATAGCTATGACAAACATGGATTCTCAGAGCAGTTTCTTTTCTTTTTCTGATTGGGCTATAAAAACACATTTAACTCATTATGATGAATGATATTATTGTTTTCATTTTACAGGAAATGCTTTTCTTACCATCTTTTTCCTTAGAATAATTATTTGACCCATAAATGTGACGAACATGAATTCTTATAACAAACTCCATTCTTTTTGTGATTGATCTTCAAGAACACATTCACCTTATTAGGATGCATGATATTGATGCTTTGG
>JBBYHO010031248.1:0-11394 GCA_038382025.1 Adansonia gregorii
GGACAATACCTCACAGACGGCACACTCGCCTCTGTCGAGACGCCTTTTCTGAACAACACCTCATAGCGGGCACAGTCCGACAATCCTGGCATCAACACAATTTTAATTATTATTTGTAAGTATGATTTTTTTTTTTTTTGCAAATAATAAGTGAATTTAACACATGTGAAATGGTTTTCATACATGTGTTAAAAAATTAATTAATAAAAAAATAATAATGGAGCAAGTCCAATGGACAAAACTTGTTCTAGTTTTGACTAGACGTTGGAAAACTGAAACCCTAAGAATAACCTCTCGATACTAAAAACTAGCACAATAAATTAGCAATTAGACGCCTTAGTCCACTCAAAGCCATATCTAAAGCAGTACTGTGATATTAAGCAAAAAAGGGGTATGATCAGAGAGTGTAAAAAGAAAAAGAAAAACATAAATAAAGGAAGTATTTGTGGCACTTTTCTTTAATAACAGCCATTTAAACTTGGTTTCCCAGTTAAGAGGAATTCTAAGCAGATATGGTGATGACTGCAACCCAACCTGCTCGTTGTCCCAATGACTGAAGGGATCCAATAAAATTAAATTCAATTAGTAGAAAAACATTTTTTTTAATTCAAAATCTGATGCAGATTCAACTACCCAAATATTTAAAATTTATTTTGACATTTCTATAAATAAATTTAAATAAATTATTTATTTATTAAATAATAATTTAAATCAATTTATTTTTTTTTAAAATATCTCAAATCTAATACCATCCCCAACAGGCCAATACTCATGGCCACAGGGTGCCTTTCCTGACTAATATTCCTTACCCTTAATTTATTACATGTACCTTCTGTCTTTGCAAGATTCTCCTTCGTCCAAGACTCACAGCCTAGTTTTTTTTTTTTCAGTGCAAGCTTTTGGTCATTTGAAGACCTTCAGATGAATTTCGGGCTTTCCTTAAAGGATTTTAGTACTTCATACATAGTAGTCGGTACCATACTGGTACCAATCGTCTCGATCGATATGTATCTGTTTCGACATATAACAGTACCGATGATAGTTAGTTTCATTTCGATCTTAGTTTCGATTTGTACCGGTCGTACCGATAGGTACTGGCCCGTTTCGGTGGTACTGACAAAAAATAACCGTACCGGCCGGTACATAATATAAGCTTGTAAAAAAAATAAATCAACATTGATCTTAAATCTGATGAATATTATACATAATTACTCATAAATTTGATAAATCTTAAACATAATTACTCATAAATTTAATGATTATTAAAAATTTTCAACTTTACTACTTAACTGACATTAATTTTTTTACATTTGATGAAGTTTTTTTATAAAATATTATATATATTGATGAATATTTAATATAAAATTTATTTAACATCATTTATTTCATATTTAAAAATATTATATATATATAAATTAAAAATATTTAAACTCCGATAAACTCGAAATGATATATCAAAATATATTGATACCGATATGTACCTGTACTAGAACAAAAATGATACGTTCATCGATACGTACCGGCTACCTTGACTTCATATGCAGTGGAGTATCAAATATTGATTTTTTTTTTTAATTATAATCCGCTATTCCCTTTATATGTACTGCTACTAGATAATACTTTGCCTATACATCAATGGTTTGCTTTGCTAGAATTATTTTATGATTAAAGTTACTTAATTACGATTATAATTTTTTGTTTTTACATGTAAGTTTGTAAAAGAAAACTTTTTTCTACTTATTGAGAGAAAACAAAATTCCCCAATGGTAATTTTACTAGCATCGAAGTAGAAATTTTTTACTGATTTGCTATGCTCATGCATGATTGATACAAAGTACACTAATCGCACGGCATATATTAAAATAAAACTATACACGTGTGTGTGTATATACTAATGCAGTCCTAAAATCTTTTACCATTTCAATAAATGGTCCAAATCCAGAAATCATCCTCCAAAAACGTGGATCCTTCTCTCAAATCAGTCCCAGCTTGTAACCAAACACAGACCAGCATGATTTACCAAATAAATCGCCAGTAAAAGGCCAACAACCAGACGTTACACAAGGATCTAATAAAATACAACCGACCAAAGTCACCTTGATTTTCTTATATATATTTAATTTATTTATAATTTTTTTAATATTTATCTAATTAATTTTTTAAAATAAAATATTATATATTTAAATCCTTTAAATCCGTAATTTTTCCGAGTTTAATTATAATGTTATATCAATTTAATTAGTACTTAATTGATAGAAGTGATTGCAATCATCCCAGAAAAACCGCGTAGCAATCAATCTACGACAGCCATTATATCAACCAAAGTCAGAAAAGTTTCCTGAAGATTAGATTAAGCCATTGCTAAAACAGGAAACCCGGATCACAACCAAACATGCTACGCAAAAAGGAACCGCATCCAAGGACTATAATTAAAAAAAAAAAAAAAAGAAGAAAAAAATCAATACCCCTATAAGAGCAAATCATGTTTTTAGCATCAAAATCAAAGTTCTCGTCTAAGCATCACAAGAATTTCAAAACCATCCTCATAGAAAAGCAAGAGATAAAGGACCAGACATTACATATATATATATATATGCATATGTAGGTTCATGCCCTCCCAAATGGGAGAACATTCCATTATTGCATCTTCATCTTAACATTTAAATACATAGTTCTTCACTTATACTTCATACACTTATTAATCGAATCTAAATTTAAATAATAAAAAAATTGTGAGATTTATTGTGTTATACCTCATTGAAAGAAGTTTTAAATTGTATATATATATATATATATGAGGTTGAAATATTATAAAAGGTTAATAAAATTTTTAATTTCATTGATAAAATTAATAAAATGACACAATATATTAAAACCCTTTTAAGATATATACTAAAATCGATCACACTAACAAAAGTGGAAGAATTTTTTAAAAATATTAGTACGTAATTTTAAAAAAATTAAAAAAATTAATAATTTTAGTGAATAATTATTTTTTAAAATTAAAAGATCAAATTGATCTTAATTTTATTTTATAATTATAACTTAAATCTAAGTTTATTTGTACTTTTCTTGACCTAGTTAGTTTCAGTCAACCACGTAATGAGATATATAAAACAAATATACATTTTATTAATTTTAGTAAATACTAGATTATAATTCACCTATTTTATCCGTAAAAAAACATAAAAATATAAGTGAAAAGAATTATTTATTTCTAAGTAACCTTTTTAAATTAAAAAAAGGTAAATTATTTTTTTATTTTTTCAAAAAAAAAGTAAATTATTCATGTAATTCTATTATCATGTTAATTAGAATTCTAACATTAAAATTTTTCATTTTATTTTTTTAATTGATATTTATCATTATGTTTTTAAATTATAATATAAATTTACCATTATAATTTATTTCAACATTGGATTTTACTACTTTACTTTTATTTAATTAAAATTTATCATTAATTTCTTATTTTTGTTTGAATTTTTTACTTAACTTTAATTTTTTACGATTTTAAAACAAAAAATTAATAAAAAAGATTTTCAAATATTTTATTTTAATAATTAGGGGGATGATAAAAAAAATTAATTGTTTGTATTTTATAAAACAAAAATTTTATGTTTAATTTTTTTACTTTTTATATTTTTTATAAATTAATTTTATTTTTAAAATTTTAAAAATTAAAATTGAATAATAAAATTTAATAAAAAATTAAGTTTAATTATATAATTTAATAAAATAATAAAATATAATAAATTTATTATAATTTTAAAAATAAAATAATAAATATAAATTAAAAATAAAATATAATAATAAATTTTAATATTTATTTATAATATGATGATAAATTTATTTATTAATATTTAAAATATTGACAGCAAATATATAAAAAAATTGCGGGTAATAAATCTTTAAACTCGGAAAAGGAAAGCCAGTGGTGATAAAACAAAAAAAGAGAGAGAGAGGGAGAGAAAGAAAGAAATTCTGAGGCAATGGCCACGAGGCATAAATTGATTGGCAAATGGTGCAGTGATGTGCCCTTCCCAGCCATTGGAGGTTGGCGCAGCAGATACAAAGTAAGGTTCAATATCTTTGCTATCATTACTATCCATGTACGGAAAAGAGATCTTCCACATAAAAAAAAGAAAAAACCCAAAACAGGTCTTGTTTTAATAAAAAAGATGAAAATAAAGAAAAGGGGTTTGATAAAAAGAAAAAAAAAGAATTTACTTTGCTTGGTTTTGATAATTTTTTATCATCCCAACCCCTCTCTCTAACACAAAAATGTACATCTTTTTGACTTTTTTAGGCAAAAATGAAATGACCAAAGACCGAAGACAATAATGGTAGAAAGAGTCTCTCTTTAGCTATAAAAGGGAAGGTAAGGAAGAAGATCTTTCCTTTCTTGAACCAGCAAGCTCACAGAAGTGGTAGCCAAAGACTCTCTCTCTCTCTCTCTCTCTCTGTCTTTTCTTTTCTTTGATCTTTCTTATTGTTTTAACTTCCTGTAATTGGGAGGCTTTTGGTTTCGGTTACCAGCCCTGACTTCCAGCTCCTGAACTAAAATACCAGTTCTTTAATAAGGTAAAAGTAATGAAAATAAACCCACCAATCTTGGACCTTGTGTGTGTGTGTGTGTGTGTGTGTTTGTGTGTTTTTTTTGCATGTTCATGAGCTAAGATTGATGGGCTTTTTTTAACTTTTTCTTCTTTCACGCACCTGGATCTGAACATGGGGTCTTCCACTAGGGTTTCATCTCAAATTTACTATATGTACTTAGCACCAAAAATCAGGAAAACCCACTTATTTTTTTTTCTTTTTAAAGTCATTTTATGTCCTAATACAAGTATTTCTTTTTTTTTCTTTGATGGAGAAATCAGAAATGTGAAATCCTTTTTTCTTATTTCGTTATATTTTGATTTTATATCATGGAGGAGGGTAGTAGAAATGGCAAGGGAGAAGATCAAGATCAAGAAGATTGACAACGTGACGGCAAGGCAAGTGACTTTCTCTAAGAGAAGGCGAGGGCTTTTCAAGAAAGCCGAAGAGCTTTCAGTTCTGTGCGACGCTGACGTTGCTCTCATCATTTTCTCAGCTACTGGGAAGCTATTTGAGTTTGCTAGCTCCAGGTTTTTTTCATCATTAACTGTCTTTTTTTTTTCGATAAGAATACATCAACAATGCAGCACTCTCTCTTTCAATATACCTGCTGTTTTTATTTATGTGTACTTACATTATCACCATAGAGGGAAAGTGTAGCTAGGTTTAATTGCTGTCAGTTTTTTAGATCGTACGACAGATAATCTTTCAAAACAAGAATCAAATCAGTCCTTTGAAGAAGAAAAGAAGTTCTTTCCATAAATGTAAAGGACTAGAAAGAAACCTGGCAAATGGTAATTTTTTACGCTAGGGCCTGGTTTTATGATTGTGGACTTTCTTTTCGGTGAGTTTTTAAGTTTTTTCAAGGAAAGATCTTGATGAAATGAGAAATTACAAGCCCCACAAATCCTTTATGGTTCATATTTTTCTTTTTGTAGATTCTCCATAGATCATGGAGGTTACAGTCTCTTCTACTCCAAGAACTTCTAAACTTATTTTTTGGTCGTAGCTGGGAGAAAAAGTGACGAAAACAGTGTTTTTTTTGTCCAAGTAATAGTTAACTTTGGAGACTTGCTCATTTCCGTACTAATTGTGTTTCATTCCATTTTTATTTCATCCTAAAAGCGACTAAAATGAGGGGTTTTGAAGTGGTTGTGGACGTGTGAAATCGTGGTGAAGTAGCTTGAAATAACGGTTTGTTTGTTTGTGGTTCGACAATGAAGGGGGTGTCTGTTTCGATTTAATTTTAACTTATTTATTGATTGTCATTGGTTCATGTAATTCTCTCTTGGAGAATTTTGGTAACTTGCTTTTTATCATCTTTATGTCCTTTGATTACTGATTCTTGGGGCAAGAGATCTTAGGTATTCGTATATGCTGGGAATCTTTGGTGACACATAGAGCTAAAGAGTATATATTTACTTGCTGAAATTTTTGTTCCATTTCTGATGCTTTGGGAAGTGACATTTTAGTATAAAAGGCTTATTTTGAACTATGAAATATGCCCTCAGTCCTGGTGTTTATGATCATATTGTTCAACAAACTAAGTAATCTGGCGGATCCTTGTGCCTTCCAAACGGGACTCATCGAGTCGAAAAAGAGGCCGTAAGCCTGTAACAATATAATTATAGCTGCTTATAAATTTGAGCCAAATGATTAGTCGTCTGCCAATAAAGTATCATAGATTTGATTAGAAGAATATGTAATGGAATGAGCCCGGTGAAGACATAAGGATGCTGTAATTGGTAGTGGTGGCTTAGAGCATGAAATAAATAAAGATAGCTGGATGCTTTGTGTTGAATGGATGTACTAAGACCTATATTGCTTGGGAGTGAGTGTTGTGTACAGTTATGTGTTTGATGTGCATATGTTCAATTCTTTTTAAGTTTTTTTTTAATGTATTTGAAGGGTCTTATCCCATAATCATAGTTGAATATATGTTGGATATGAGTATTGAGCATGAATAATAATGGAAAGATGGAGCAACATGACTAAGACTAAGGCAGTCATGGTAAAAGAAAATTGGGAGAGGCTAGGAACTGGTTATATTACAAAGCTAGATTTGGATGAACTGGTGGAATATATGAGATATATATATATATATCATAAATAACTTATATTAGGAAGGCTAGCTAGTTGATCATGACCTTCTAGGGATGAAATGGTTGATTGATACTTTGGATATTCTAGAATAAGTTACTAATGGATTATCAAATCATACCTTTGATTCCAATACTATATATATATATATATATGTATATATCCTAAATCATTTTCCAAATGGTTTTCTAATGTTATGCAAAGATTAAATTACTGTTGGGCATAGAAACAAAAGTAGTAGGTGCTTATGATCCACTAACATTTGGCATATTTGCTGTCATCTTCATTCCAATGAGGATATCTCAATTACTTCCAACCAAATCGAACATCAAAGTATAATATATATCTTCTAATTGCATATTTGACACCAATTGTGAATCTTTTTTCTTCTCCAATTTCATCATTGTTTCCCATAACCAAATAGCTAGTTTGCTCATTGATTGTAGCAGTAAATGTTTAAGACTTTGCCTCTGTCATCTATGGACATGCTATTTTGGTAATGGAGTTAGATTGCTAAGTTGGAGGTCAGAAAACGAACATCTTTTACCATATTGATTCACGTGAGTTTCATCTATGTTGCTACTGACTCTTTGTTTTTCATGAATTATTCATATTGGACACCAGTTTAGACATGGTTTGTGGATATGGCCCTCAATAGTCCTCAAAATATGTGAAAAAAATTTTAAAAAATTAAATATACCTGTCAGATATATACTTTTATTCAACACTTATACCCAAGTCCAAGTAACAAGGAGGTTCATTTTTCTTGGACATTGGAAGTTTTGCCGAAGAAGAAAGTCCTTTTAAACCCTTCCTTGTTTGATACACCGGTTTATAATTGAATTCGATATTTATAATGCCTGGTTTAGGTTAATTTTCACCTGAAGAATAATGTCGTCTAAGTAATTTTTGATAATTTTTTTTTCCTGTGTGAAGCATGAGAGATATTTTGGGAAGGTATAAGTTGCACTCGAACAATCTGGACAAATTGGACCAACCTTCTCTTGAACTGCAGGTATTTAATTATGATAAGTTGTTTCTAACCACCGAAATCATTTTAACTATTAGCATAATTTCTTAAATGTTCTTAGGTTATGTTATCCAAATTTATAGGGAGTGTTAGATACACATATACTTGAGTTTTTGATAAATTTGGAAAATCATATCTTCATATCCATGTTCGAATGCGAATTGTAAGCAAAATAAAGAATATGAGTAATATAGTTTTCAGTATGTAATTAATATGTGTGTGTGTGTGTGTGTGTATTCATCTTATTTCTCCTGTGCATGCCTGGAGATCTTTCTAATTATGTACTGGAATAAGCTTTATTATATGTTAAGCAGAAGTGTTCATCGAGTTCTTTCATTGATTTTATTTCTATTTGTGCTTCCCTTTTTCATTCTGTTGATGTTTCATCTTAAAAGATGGAATGCGTAGATTTAAAAGGCTACGGTGGTCAAAATTTTTTGCTTCCTCCAGAAATGGTTGTGAACCCTTACAAATGATTTTAATTACAGCTGGAAAACAGCAATAACATAAGATTGAGCACGGAGATTGCTGATAAGACCCACCAACTAAGGTCAGATAATCACTAATTTGTTTCCCCCCAATGTGAGTGTTGCTGATGGGTATTTGACATTATTCAACTATTCACTTTTTGAACAGGCAGATGAGAGGGGAAGATCTTCAAGGATTGAACATAGATGAATTGCAGCAACTAGAGAAAATGCTGGAATCAGGACTTAAACGCGTTCTTGACACTAAGGTTTATTCATGTTTTTTACCCTAATCTGCAAAGCAAAAGCTTGCCTCTTTTCCTTTTTTATATCGATTGTAACGACTGGGTTATTCCATTGTCTTTCAGGGTGAGCGTATTGCGAATGAGATCGCTTCACTTGAAAAGAAGGTTGGTACCAGTATCTGAAATAAATGATTTATTTAATAGCCTCAACAACGTACCACTACATTTTTCTTTTAATTTCATCATTAATTAATGTTATTGCAGTTAATCACGGTCATTATGTTTGCAACCATGCAAATGTAACACATATCAAAAATATGTATGGGATCGCCCTGTTTGAAGTATCTACGGGCCAAGCCATCAATATGCATGTTTGAAAAACAATTTTTTTTTTTTTAATGTTGCATGCGAAGCAGCTTAAACTGAATGGTCCTGTCGTTATTTGGAGTAATGCATCTTATAGATTCAGACTCTGCCGGTTCCTATATATATACACGTATGTATATATTCGACGTTATTACAAGATTATTGTTTTTTCACTGTTTATCTTTGAAAGCTATAACTACTGGAGTTGAGTGCCCGAATCTGCTTCATTATATTTCTAATTGTTTTAAGCAAGATGTAGAATCCTGAGAGACGCACCTTCAAACGGATTAATACCCCAAAATTTAGACTTTTGGGAATATCCAACTACAACCATTCCAGTTTATTTGCATAACATTGCACCACGAAAATTCATTTTATTTCCTTGGTTCTTTTGTTTGCTTTTAATAAAACGGCTAATGTTAATGCAGGGAGCACGGTTGCTGGAAGAGAACAAACTACTTAAACAGAAAGTAAGCAGTTGTTTGACCAAATTGTCATGACGCTTTTTCTCTCAATTTTCAGGTTATAAAAGAAAATTTTGACATAATATTTTTGAGGTTTCTTTCAGATGGTGACATTATGCAAGGGAAAAAGGCCTGTCTTTGGAGATTCTGACGTTGCAGTTCAGGAAGAAGGCATGTCATCGGAGTCTGCCACTAATGTTTGTAGTTGCAGCAGCGGCCCTCCATTGGAGGACGATAGCTCAGATACTTCTCTCAAATTAGGGTAAGTGAAATATGTCGTTAGACATGCATGCATAAGCTTTGCAAATGATGAACATCGACTTTTAAAAGATAAAAAAGCTAGAGTCAGTGGCTTATTGCTGCCATTCTCATTGCACTGAGGAAAATAAAAAAAATAAAAATGGTTGGAAAAGGTTATGAGTATTAATTCAATGTCTCAAATACGGAATCAACGAACAATTTGGTTCTAATCAATTTTTTAAAATTCAAAAATTTTATGAACTTGTCATGTTTATTAAAAATAACATGTTCATCCCATAATTTTTCGTATTGCGTTCAAAATCATCCAAGTTCACATTGTTGATCAAATTTGTGCCTGGTTGCTTCTGTTCAACTCTTTGTAGGCTTCCCTTCTCTTCTCTTTAGCTGAAACAGATCAGATGAAGTTCTTGCAAGGAATAAAAAGTTGACCCCTTGCAAATATTCCTATCATATATATATATATATATATATAATATGTATTCCTATCATATGTAGTATGTGTTTAGGAGAAATGGAAATTATGGAAAGTTACTATTGAAAGTTGAAGATTTTATCTAGAATTACTTAAAAAGAAAAACCCGTTGTTGGGTAATGTTAATTATTACTCTATTCTGGATGTAATTTTCTAAGAAAGTAAACTAGTTTTTAGCTTTGTGCTGGTAGAACACTACGGATTTCTATAACTGGTCTTTGATTAATTTCTTCTCATGCAACGTAGGTATGGCAGAACATAGTGGGTCCTTTCTCGACTAATATGGGATTAATTAGATAAATATCTTCTATTGCTATTGCCAAATGATTAGATTTAATAAATTTTGGTATTACGTAATTAAAGTACAACAGAAAAGGGATCATGATGTGAAAGGCATCGATATTTTTTTTTGGGTAATTGGCTGAAATTTTTTTATTATTATTATTATTATTATTATTATTATTATTATTATTATTATTAAATGAGGTGTTTTTAATTAAGTAGAAATTTGGAATGTATGATGAATTTGAGTAGAATATAAGATTTAATGATTAAATTTTAAAAATATAAATTATACAAAAAAATATAAAATTAAATTAAACCTTCGTTAATATAAAATGTATTTATCTATTATATTAATATATATGTATATATATAACACTTTGTAATGAAACTCTCCTATATTAATAAATCCCCTAGTATAATTATTGGGAATAATAGATTGGGAGATTGAGTTGATAATATTCTTGCGTAAGAATCAAATATTTAATTTGGCCAAATAAAAATGGGTTTTGTGTTAATTATTGATGCTTGACGAAAGGGAAAGAATATCACTTCATTATTATGCAATTGATCTATAAATTTTAATTTTTTAAGGATGTATTGTCCTTCACTCTGGGGTATTTATTTCAGGTACATTCAAATCCATCTTATAAGGCATAATTAAGATAAAAGCAGCTCATCTAAAATGATTTTTTTTATAATTTTGTAATTATCGAATCACAATAAAAAAATTATGTAAAACTATGTTACTTTAAATCATGATTTTACAAAATATTTATGAGAGCCTTAAACAATTCAATATTGTGATTAATTAATTGTGCTGTAATGATATGTTTCCAATTAAAATAATTGTTAATAACTAATATAATATCTAATTATTCTCAAAAGAGATATTTTTTTATAAAAAATTATCTCTTAATTAATTATTATTAGGTACATCAATAGTGAAGTTTTTTAATTTTGAATTAAAAGATGATTACATGTCTTAACTATATATTTTAAATAATTAATTAATTAAATAAGACATGCAGTAACATCTTAGCTTTGCTCGTGGAGTTAAAATACTCCACCATACCCAAATAATTATCTTATAAAAAATTCCTAACTTCGT
>JBBYHO010031269.1:0-19678 GCA_038382025.1 Adansonia gregorii
CTTTCTACCATTTTTAGAATTAATGTTCGTTCATCGATATGGACAAACACTAATTCACATTGTAATCTCCTTTTTTATGTTTAGGGACAATAAACATATTCTCTTCATTGGGATATATTATATTCAAGCTTTAGGTTTTAAGGAAAAACATCCCTTCCTATCATTTTTAGAATTAATGTTCATTCATTGAATTGGACAAGCATGGATTCGCTTAATAATTTCTTATCATTTCATGATTAGGCACCATAAACACATTCTACTCGTTGGGATAAATGATGTTGATGCTTTAGTTTCATAAGAAAAATTTCTCTTTCCACTATTTTTAGAATTAATGTTTGTTCATTGATTTAGACAAACACGGATTTAAATAATAATCTCCTTTCTTATTGTGATTAGGCACCATTAACACATTCTCCTCTTTAGGATAAATGATACTAAAGCTTTGATTTCAAAGGAAAAAAAATCCCTTTCTATTATTTTTAGAATTTAAGTTTATTTTTTAATTGGGATAAATATAGATTTACATAATACTCCTTTCTTTTAATGATTGGGCACCATAAAGTCATTCACATCATTGGGATAAATGAATTGATGCTTTGGTTTCATGAGAAAAACTTCACTTCCCACTTTTTAGAATCAAAGTTTAGATGTCAATTAGGATAAACAGGGATTCACATAATAATCTTCTTTCATTTCATGGTGAGGAACCATAAACATATTCTCATCATCGGGACAAATGATATTGATGCTTTGATTTCATAAGAAAAACTTCTCTTTCTACGATTTTTAGAATTAATGTTTGTTTGTTGATTTGGACAAACATGGATTTAGATAATAATCTCCTTTCTTTGTACAATTAGGCACCATAAAGACATTTTCCTCATTAGGATAAATGATATTTAGGAGTTGGTTTCATAAGAAAGATTTCACTTTCTGCCATTTTTAAAGTTAATGTTCCTTCATTGATTTAGGCAAACAAGGATTCACATAATAATCTCCTTTCTTTTCGTGATTAGGTGCCATAAACACATTCTTCTCATTAGGATAAATGATATTGAAGCTTTGGTCTCATAAGAAAAACATCTCTTTCTACCATTTTTAGAATAAAAGTTTATTTTTTAATCGGGATAAACATGGAGTCACATAATAATCTCCTTCCTTTTAATGATTGGGCACCACAAATTCATTCTCTTTATTGGGATAAATGAATTGATGCTTTGGTTTCATAAGGAGCACTTCACTTCCCACCAATTTTTAGACTCAATGTTCATTTTTCAATTGGAATAAAAATGGATTCATGTAACAATCTCCTTTATTTTCATGGTTAGGAACCATAAACTCATTCTCCTCATTAGGATAAATGATATTGATTCTTTGGTCTGATAAGAAAAACTTCTCTTTCTATAACTTTTAGAATTAATGTTCATTCATCGATTTGGAGAAACATGAATTCACACTTTAATCTCCTTTCTTTTTTCTGATTTGCACCATAAACACATTATCCTTATTGGGATAAATGATATTGAAGCTTTGGTTTTAGAGGAAAAACTTTCCTTCCTACCATTTTTAGAATTAATGTTCATTCGTCAATATGGATAAATATAAATTCACATCATAATCTCCCTTCTTTTGGTGATAAGGCACCACAAACGTATTCTTCTTATTGGGATAAATGATATTGAAGCTTTGGTTTTAAAGGAAAAAAATGCCTTCTTACCATTTTTAGAATTTATATTTGTTCGTCGATTTGGACAAACATGGATTCCTGTAATAATCTCTTTTTTTTTCATGATTTGGCACCATAAATATATTCTACTCATTAGGATAAACAATGTTGATGCTTTGGTTTCATAAGAAAAACTTCTCTTTCTACCATTTTTAGAATTAATGTTCATTCATTGATTTGGATAAACATGGATTCACATAATAATCACCTTTCTTATTATGATTAGGCGCCATTAACACATTTTCCTCCCTGGGATAAATGATTTGAAGCTTTGGTTTCAATGGAAAAACGTCTGTTTCTACCATTTTTAGAATTAAGGTTCATTTTTCAATTGGAATAAACATGGATTCACATAATAATCTCCTTTCTTTTAATGATTGGGCACGACAAATTCATTCTCCTTATTGGAATAAATGAACTAATGCTTTGGTTTCATGTGAAAAACTTCACTTCCTACCACTTTTTAGAATGAAAGTTTATCTATCAATTGGGATAAAGATGGATTCACATAATAATCTTTTTTCTTTTCATTGTGAGGAACCATAAACACATTCTCCTCACTAAGACAAATGATATTGATGCTTTGGTTTCATAAGAAAAACTTCATTTTCTACCATTTTTAGAATTAATGTTCATTCATCAATTTAGACAAACATAGATTCTCATAATAATCTCTTTTTTTTTTTTTGTGAATAGGCACCATTAACATATTCTCCTTTTTGGGATAATAGTATTGAAGCTTTGGTTTCAAAGGAAAAACATCCCTTTCTACCATTTTTAGAATTAAAGTTCATTTTTTAATTGAGATAAATAGGGATTCATATAATAATCTTCTTTTTTTAAGAATTAGGCACCATAAATTCATTCTCCTTATTGGGATAAATGAATTGATGCCTTTGTTTCATAAGAAAAACTTCACTTCCCGCCATTTTTTAGAATCAAAGTTCATTTGTCAATTAGGATAAACATGTATTCGCTTAATAATGTCCCTTTTTCCATGGTTAGGAACCATAAACTCATTCTCCTTACTGGAATAAATGATATTGATGCTTTGGTTTTAAAGGAAAAACTTCCTTCCTACCATTGTTAGATTTAATGTTCATTTGTCGATTTGGACAAACACGGATTCACATAATAATCTCCTTTCTTTTTGTGATTAGGCATCATAAACACATTCTTCTCTTTGGGATAAATGATATTGAAGCTTTGGTTTTATATGAAAAATCCCTTTCTACCATTTTTAGAATTAAAGTTTATTTTTCAATTAGGATAAACACGGATTCACATAATAATCTCATTTTTTTAAGGATTAGGCACCATAAATTCATTCTCCTCATTAGGATAAATAAATTGATGCTTTCGTTTTATAAGAAAAACTTCACTTCCCATTATTTTTTTAGGATCAAAATTCTTTTGTAAATTAGGATAAACATGGATTCACATGATAATGTCCTTTCTTTTCATGGTTAGGAACCATAAACTCATTCTCCTTATTGGGATAAATGATATTGATGCTTTGGTTTCATAAGAAAAACTTCTCTTTCTACCATTTTTAGAATTAATGCTCATCTATTGATTTGGACAAACATGGATTGACATGATAATAGCCTTTCCTTTCATCAAGAGGAACCATTAACATATTCTCCTAATTGGGATAAAAGACATCGATGTGTTGGTTTTATAAGAAAAACTTTTATTTCTACCTTTTTTTACAATTAAGGTTCATCTGTCAACTAGGATAGACATGGATTCATCTAATAATCTCTTTTCTTTTAATGATTAGGCATCTCAAATTTATTCTCCTCATTAGGGTAAATGAATTGATACTTTGGTTTCATAAGAAAAATTTTACTTTCCACCAATTTTTAGAATCAATGTTTGTATGCCAATTGGAATAAACACGAATTCATATAATAATCTCCTTTCTTTTCATGGTTATGAACCATAAACTCATTTTCCCTATTAGGACAAATGATATTGATGCTTTGGTTTCATAGGAAAAACTTTTCTTTCTACTTGCTTTAGATTAACATTCATTCATCGATTTGGACAAATACGAATTCACATAATAATCTCCTTTCTTTTTGTGATTAGGCACCATAAACGCATTCTTCTTATTGGGATAAATGATATTGAAGCTTTGGTTTCATAAGAAAAACATCTCTTTCTACCATTTTTAGAATTAAAGTTTATTTTTCAATCAACATAGACACGGATTCATATTATAAGCTCATTTCTTTTAATGATTTGGCACCACAAATTAATTCTTCTCATTAGGATAAATGAATTGATGCTTTGGTTTTATAAGGAAAACTTACTTCCTACCAACTTTTAGAAGCAAAGTTCATTTATCGATTGGGACAAATATCGATTCAGATAATAATCTTCTTTCTTTTCATGGTTAGGAACCTTAAACTCCTTCTCCTCATTAGGATAAATGATTTTGATGCTTTGGTTAGATAACGAAAACTTCTTTTTCTACCATTTTTAGAATAAATGTTCGTTCATCAATTTGAACAAACATGAATTCACATTATAATCCCCATTCTTTTTGTGATAGGCACCATAAACACATTCTCCTCATTGGGATAAATGACATTGAAGCTTTGGTTTTAAAGGAAAACCATCCCTTCCTACCATTTTTAGAATTAAAATTCATTTTTCAATTGGGATAAACACGAATTCACATAATAATCTCCTTTCTTTTAATGATTAGGCACCATAAATTCATTTTCTTTATTGGGATAAATAAATTGTTGGTTTGGTCTAGGAAAAGTTAAGGAGGATGAAACCGAAAATGCTTTTCAAAATTAAAGAGGAAGTCAAAAAGAAGTTTAATGCAATGCTTATTAGAGTAGCCAAATATCTAGAATGGGTTGCTAATATAGTCCCAGTCCCAAAGAAAGATGGCCAAGTACGAATATGTGTTAATTATCGAGATCTGAATCGAGCTAGTCCCAAGGATAACTTTTTGTTGCCCCCTAATACAACACTTTGGTAGACAACACAGCCAAGTTTTCTTTGTTCTCCTTCATGGATGGATTTTCAGGCCACAAATAGATCAAGATGGCACTCAAAGACATGGAGAAAACAACTTTTACAATCACATGGGGGACATTTTGCTATAATGTCATGCCTATTGGACTCAAAAATGCTGGGGCAACCTATCAATGGGCCATGATAGCCTTTTTCCATGACATGATGCATAAAGTAATTGAGGTCTACGTTGATGGCATTATTTCCAAGTCAATGAAAAAGGATGAGCATGTCACCGATCTTTAGAAACTTTTTGAATGGCTATGAAAATTTCAACTCAAATTGAATCTTGCCAAGTGTACCTTCGAAGTCGCTTTGAGTAAGCCTTTAGCCTTTATAGTCAGCAAAAAAGAGATTGAAGTTGACCCAAAGTGAAAGCCGTTCAAGATATGCCACCACCTCAAACCCAAAAAGAAGTGAAAAGCCTTTTGGGAGACTAAACTATATTGCTAGAGTCATATCCCAACTCACTAACAAAGGTGACCCCATCTTATGGCTCTTTCGCAAACAAAATCTAGAAGAGTGCAATCTGGCATGTCAAGAAGCCTTTGATAAAGTTAAACATTATTTGTCAAGCTTGCCAGTGTTGGCATGCCAGTGCCTAGTTGACCTTTAATCCTTTACTTAATAGTTTTTGACAAGTCTATGGGTTGTGTATTAGGGCAGCAAGATGAGTCAGGAAATAAGGAACAAGTAATCTACTATTCAAACAAAAAGTTCATGGAATGCGGTGCAATTACTTCGCAATCAAGAAGTTATGTTATGCTTTAGTATGGACAGCCAAGAAGCTCAGTCAGTACATGCTATATCACACCACATGGTTGATTGCAAGGCTTGATCCTATCAAGTATCTATGCAAAGCCTCTACACTATCAGGAAGGCTAGGTAGATGGCAAGTCCTACTTTCTAAATATGACCTTGCCTATGTCAGTCAAAAGCCCATCAAGTGTAGTGCGATAGCTAACTTTTTGAAAACTCAAACAGTAGATGACTATGAATACTTAAATTTTAACTTCCCAAATGAAGATCTAATATGCGTTTATGAAATGAAGATGCCTCCAACCAAGATCAATCATGTAAGTTGTATATTGATGAAATGTCAAATGCTTTGGGACATGGAATTGGGGCAATATTGATGTCACCCGATGGGAGTCATTATCCATTCATAGCAAGGTTAAATTTTGACTACATGAATAATATCACAGAATATGAAGCTTTTGCCATGGGGCTTCAAGCAACCATTGAGAGGAATGTCAAGATATTACAAGTGTTTAGTGATTTGGCTATAATCACCTATCAATTGAAAGGAGAATGGCAAACTTGCGATGCCAAGCTGATGCAATATGGGAAGCTGATATTGGAGCTCAAGGAAGAATTTGATGATATTAGTTTTTGAAACTTACCTCGAGAAGAGAACCAAATAGCTAATGCTTTGGCTGCCTTGTCATCCATGTTTAAAGTTAACCAAGAGTTAGACATTGCTCCCATCTAGATGAGGATCTACACAACTCCAGTTCATTGTTATAGTGTCAGAAAAGAGAAAGATGGCCTACCGTGGTACTATAACATCTTTCGTTATATCACGGATCAGCAATATCCTAAACATGCAACCGAGACTGATAAAAAGACTATCAGAAGGCTGGTTATGGGATTTGTTCTCGATGGAAAAATCTTATACAAAAGGAGTCATGATCAAGTATTACTCATATGTGTTGACACTCCTAATGCCAAAAAGATCTTAGAAGAAGTTCATGAAGGGATTTATGGTACACATGCTAATAAACATTGGATGGCCAAGCAAATCGTGAGAGCGAATTATTACTAATTGACCTTCGAGAAGACTACATCAATTATGCTTCAAAATTCCATAAATGTCAAATCTAAACGGACGAGATCAATGTCCCTTTAGCACCACTTCACATCATGATGGCCCCATGGCCCTTCTCTATTTGGGGCATTGACTTGATCGGGCCAATCACCCTTAAAGCTTCCAATGGGCATCATTTTATCTTGGTAGCAATCGATTATTTCACCAAATGGGTGAAGGTTACCTCGTATGCTAATGTCACTAGATCGATCGTCTGTAAGTTTGGTAAGCGAGACATCATCCATAGCTATGGCCTCCCAAACCATATCATCATAGACATTGCAAGCAACTTAAAAAATAAAATGATGCAAATGGTCTACTCACAGTTCAAGATCTAGCATCATAATTCAATCCCGTCTAAAAATTAATAGGGCAATTAAGGTAGCCAACAAAAACATTAAAAGAATAGTTAAAAAAATGATCAAGATTTCCAAAGATTGGCATGAGAAGCTATTTTTTGCACTTCATGCCTATCGAACCTCAATTCACACTTCCATAGGTGCTACCCCATTTTCTCTTGTCTATGGGATGGAAGCTATATTGCCAATCGAAGTCAAGATCCTTTCTCTTAGAGTCTTATGAAAACCAAACTTGAAAAAGCTAAATAAGTAAAAAACAGATACGACCAGCTCAACCTCATCAAGGAAAAATGCATGAAAGTCACCTATCATGGTCAAATGTATCAAAGATGCATGATCCAAGCCCATGACAAAAAAATGCACCCATAACAATTTCACCCTAGTGAATTGGTATTGAAGAAGATCCTTCCAATTCATAAAGATGCATGGGGAGAATGGACCACTAATAAGGAAGAACCATATGTCATGAAGCTAGCCTTCTCTGAAGGGGCCCTAATCTTGTCGGAAATGGATGACAATGCCTTGCCCAACCTAGTTACTCAATTTTTGTCAAGAAATAGTACACGTAAAGGGTAAAAACCTAAAAAGGCATTATTAAAAAAAGAAAAAAAAACAATAACAATAACAACAACAAAACAAAAATAAATAAAAAGAAAAAAAGAGGTCTAGATGAAAATCCAAAAATGGCATTTAGACAACTAACCCGACTACATTTGAAAATTGGCAAGGGCGACTTGACAAGATTAATTTTGATTGGGCATAGACTGAGATCACTTACCTAAGGATCTTTCAAAGATCAGCTCATACTAGCCACATTCATTGATCGAGAAAGATCCTAGAAAGCACCTAAAGAACATTCATGCCATAATCATCGAAGGTATCTTTTGCCCAAGCTATCATCCTTTTGGCCACCCTATCACTTGTTTATCAAAAGATATACCGAATTATGTCTTTTTGTTGTCATGAATAAATATTGCCTTATTCTTTTAACCTCTGCATAATTCACATTGCACTTGTGTTTAGTTGATAATATTTGATAATCAATTGAGATATGCATCACGACATATTGAAATGAAAAGAAAAGCATAAGAAACTTTGCCCATGCCCTAATCATCAAAATCATGGACTTTTCATGTCAAACACCTACTCGGCATGACCATACACCAAACCATTTCTTACTTTCACAAGCCATATCTAAAATAAACCATTTTAAGCTAACCAAAAATTGACCCATACATTTTATTCAAATCCTATCAAAACCAGAGACATTAACCTAATCAAGCAAATAGTCTTCAAATTATTGACAATGCCTTCTAATTGTTAGAAAAATGACTGAACCTCTCGAATTGGGAAATGCAATAACCCAAATTCTTGAAAATAATTTTTTTGTCGTATCCCCAATAGAGCCAAGATAACCTACAATCCCTAGCAAGATTAGGATGATTCCCATCTATAATTACAATAAAGATGAATCGCCATCCCTATAAGAGTTTGAATGACGTACAAAATAACTACCACTATCTCCTATATTAGACTTCATATCATGTAGTCATGACAATATTCTATATCATGTATTCACATTACCATCACACATCATGATTTTTGCAATGTTACTTCAAGCCAAGTCTACCAAACCTCCAAGGAGTCCTTGGTAAAAACTTTGAGCTTTGTAAACCAAGCATTTTTTAGGAGGCACCTATCAAGAAACCTTCTTAAGCCCATACGAGCTAGTGGCAACAAATTTATTTGTAAATAACTTGATGCCAATCACACTCTTTTCAAAGCCCATAAGTCAGTGGCATCATTTTCAAAGCACATAAGTCTATGGCATCTTTTCTAAAGCCTATAAGTTAGTGGCACCCTTTTTAAAGCCCATAAGTCAGTGGCACCCTTTTCAAAGCCCCTAAGTCAGTGGCATCTGTTTCAAAGCCCATAAGTCAATGGCATCTTTTTAAAGCCTATAATTCATGGTACTTTTTTCAAAGCCCACAAGTCAGTAGCATCTCTTCAAAGCCCACAAGTCAGTGGCACCCTTTTTAAAGCCAACAAGTTAGTAGCACATTTTTAAAGCTCATAAGTGAGTGGCACCCTTTTCAAAACCCATAAGTCAGTGGCATTTTTTCAATGCCCAGAAGTTAGTGGCATGCTTTCCAAAAGCCTACAAGTCAGTGGTACCTTTTTAAAGCCCATACAAGCTGGTTGCACCCAAGTCTGAGTTAAAGCCCACACGAGCTGGAGGCACCTAAGTTTAAGTTAAAACTTTAGAAGCTGTCGGCACCCACATCAAAAATCCATGTTACTCTGCACCTACCTAAGAGAGCAAACCTTAGAAAACCTAACATCTTAGTGTTCTAGGGAGCATCGTTCTACTCTAGACAAAATAGAGTCTATTTATCTTTACCCTGTTCCTAATTCTTAGAAACGGTTAAAGGGGCACCACAAATTTACATAATAATCTCCTTTCTTTGAATGATTGGGCACCATAAATTCGTTCCCTTCAATGGGATAAATGATTGATGCTTTGGTTTCATAAGAAAAACTTTACTTCTACCATTTTTAGAATTAAAATTGTAGACACCTTATTTTGTCCAGGCTAATTTTTAAAAACTCAATTTTAACTCATTTTTTTGCATCAAAAAAGATCAAAACCCATATCATATTATGACTTTGGACTTTTGAATTAATCAAAACAGTTTTGTGAAGTCTAAATTAGATCAAAAAGGTCAATGTCATATGATCACCATACTACTCACTAGTTTACTGACCAAGATCACAATCTGTCACCTTATTTGCTGGAAAGTCATTTCAACATTTAAACTAGCCACCTTATGTCCATCACATTGGTAGTAAGTTGCTCTTTACAACCACTCTATTGCCACCAAGCTAACATCACTTTGTCCTTCTTGAGAAATAACCAATAACACCTTTAAATGGGCTCTAAAATGCTAGTATAAATAGACGACTTATATCTCAGCTAGAAAGGTTAGATTCTAACTTATTTTTAGCTTTCAAAACACATTCCTACACCAAGAAAACCAGAATCGCATGGCTCTTCACTCACCACACAAAAATAGCCCTAAAACACTTACTCTTAACCACTACACATTCTAAAAATCACCCTTATCCATGCCAAAACCAAAACCTCAGTATGTCTCTCTTTTTCATGCTTGTTAACAATAAGGAAAAGAGGAGAATTTAGGCCATCTCTATTGCTCCAACTATCTGGCCAAAAATTAAAGTTTTGTTAGTATAACTTCTTACTTTATCACTTTTATTTTTTGTTATTTAGCATCTTCATCATTTTAGTGAGCTCTCCGTATTTCCATCACCCTTTTAGGATTCTCATGCATTGTTGTGGCCTTTGGTTGTGGTTGTTTAGGATTTGGTTGCCTTAATGCCCCCTTGATGTCCAAAATGCCTCATTGCATCCTTATTATTTTGATAGCTCTTGCTCATGCATTTTATGCCATATCCGTACATCATCTTATGATTAATCCATGTATGAATCATTAGCCTAACATATTTCAAGCATATTTATACATTAGCTTACATCTTGTCATAAATTATTGTTATTTTCATCTTTCTTAACATTTTTTGTCAAAGTGCATAACACTTTCTTTATAAAGATCATTGGTAAAGCTTGCATCCCCATTTATGTTTTGTGTTATCCCCTCGAATGTTCATTGTCTTCTCCTTGTCTAAATGCATGTTTGATGGCTATTAAAAATTGATTTTCAAAACCTCCCTAAGCTAAGCATATTAACCTCAACCAATAATGATTAGCATGAACTTAGCATTTTCCTTAAAGTTAGCAAAATATCTTAAGGAAAATTAAGTATTCCAAATCTAGAATCTTGATTAAATGAGCTTAAAACTTTTGTTTTTTTGATGAAAACGGCCCTACATTTCTTTCCTCAATTTTGTGCAGTGTTTTTTAGTCTAAAACATAAGTGGTATGATCAACAAGCTGTTTCATTATCCCAAACTACTTCGCGGCTATGTAAATGAGTTCATGATGCTCATGCCACTCTTTCCTTTTAGTCATGGATGTTCAAATGTCAATGACTCGAGTTTGGAGCTGTAAACGTAGAGAAAATAAGAAATATCCTTTGCTTTGCTTTATACCTTGCTGGTAACATCACTGTTACAAGTTGAAAAATCACTTTAAAATCCTAAATGTTTCTTCATGAATTCTATAGTATTTTTCTCTGAAAGTGTATCAAAGTATCTTTAAAATGAGGTCTTGTTCACCCCCAGATCAGTTCGGATGAAAAAGTTATGATTTTTCAAACCTAGGTAGTCCAGAATCCCTCAAGTGAACAAAGTGTATTTTGGTTAGGGCATTGAGGCCCATTAAATGGATTTTTGAAATCCATCCAGCATTTTTCCTAAAACGTTCATGAAATTCCTTTTTTGGAAAGGTAGTATTTGTAATTTTTGATACCAAATAGTCCAGAATGATATTTCAAATTTTGACACACCTTGTCCCTGGTATGCTTGCCAGCAACAAAATTGATCTAAACTTGAAAATTTATTCCCTCGAAAACTGACTTTTTGAGTTATTAAGAATATTTTTAAATTAATCATCGTCAAGTTACCTTTCTAACTGTATTTTGTCCACCCTCTAAAGCCTTCATACTATCCAAAATAAATTCAAAAAGTGGGATCACGTGATGTTGTCCTTTATTCTTGGTTATGGTCAAAATAAATTTATTTTCTTGAATTTCATCTTGAGAACTTTGAATGTCTTCGTATCACCCTGATCAGAGTCAAGAACATGCTTCGATCTCCCATGAGCTTGTATCAAGATATAAAGATATTTTATATTTTACCATCCTCTTTCATAATAAATTTTTTTGGCCAAAAGTAATGCTCATTCATTTTCTAAATCATAAAGTTTTTTCAACTTAAATTTTCCAACTCGACTTCTTTAAAGAATGTCGGATGTGTCACTTTTGGGGATACTTCGACCCAGACCTCTCGATGGTATACTCTAACCCCGTTTTTCAAAATTATTAAGATTGAAAATCTTTCTTTGTCAAAATGATTTGTCATCCATAGGGATACTCCAACCCTGGCCTTTTGAAGGGATACTCCAATCCCACTTTTTAAAATTATCAAGATTTAAAAATCTTCCTTTGTTAAAATTATTTGTTATCCGCAAGGAGACTCTAACCTTATCTTTCTGAGGGGATACTCTAACCTTATCTTTCAATTATAATTAAATTTTTCTCTTTCCTAGACTTTCATGAATATGTCAAATAGATCTCGTTCAATCAAAAAACCCATATTCATCTCAAAGTTGTCAATTCGGTTATTCTTAGAGATAATCAAGCCAATTGCAAGATAAATTCCAGTAGTCCGTCCCTTTTCTTTATCATTGCATTGAATGATCTATGTTATATTACTTCATTTGTTGGCTTACTAACATGATTTCTTTGTGATGATTATTTGTATTCATGTTTTCCAATCATTTCAAATAAAATCGAAGATAATATTCCACATGGGTATCTTCTTAGTGCCTAAAATAGAATATTCTAATTTTCAAAGTAAAATCTAGAGGTCATTTTTATTGAAAATCTTTATATTCTCCGCCTCTCTGAGGCATATATGAGATTAAATCTTTTCATCAAAACCTAGATTTATATTTCTATAAAATTCATGCGTTAAAAAGAGGGTTATATCGAAATAATGATGAGGTAAGATTGAAAGAATCAAAACCTAGATAAGACATAGCTAATAAGGTACAAATTTTAGGCATCACAAAAAGATTCATACCTTATCATGCCTAACCAATTCTCAAACCCAATCAGCAAATCATTGTACTACATAGACCATGGGATCGAAGTTTTAAGTTTTTTAACTCAAAACATAGGTTTCAAGAGGCATCCACTCATGCCTAGCCCAAAATGATTAGTGGTAACTCCATGCATTAGCCTTTTCATGATGGTCACTTAGGATTACTAAAATAAGCGATTCATCTTATGGTCCTCTTCAGTGTATCACAAGTTGAGAATTCATACATTCTCATTCTCATCACATCATGAAAGAAAAGCCTTGGTCAAGAAGACATTTTCAGGTCAGGATCTTTTTAGTCACACACACCTATAGATCTGTAAGGATCTACCTTAGGGCAAGTTGTGACAAAAGTTCAACTGTCAATTAGGATAGACACGAATTCACATAATAATCTCTTTATTTTCATAGTTAGGAACCATAAAATCATTCTCTTTATTAAGATAAATGATATTGATGCTTTGGTTTCATAAGAAAAACTTTTATTTCTATTATTTCTAGAATTAATGCTCATCCAATGATTTGGACAAACATATATTCACATAGTAATCTCGTTTCTTTTCATGATGAGAAACCATAAACATATTCTTCTAACTGGGATACAAGATATTGATGTTTTGGTTTCATAAAAAAAGCTTCTTTTCTTGCCATTTTTATAATTACAATTCGTCTGTCAATTGGGATAAACACAAATTCACATTATAATCTTTTCTGGTTTAATGATTGGCCATCTCAAATTCATTCTCCCCATTGGGATAATGAATTGATGCTTTGGTTTTATAAGTAAAACTTCACATCCTACTATTTTTTAGAATCGAAGTTCATTTGTCAATGGGGATAAACATATATTCACATAATAATCTCTTTTTTTATGATTAGGCACCATAAACACATTCTCCTAATTCGGATAAACGATATTGATGCTTTAGTTTCATAAGAAAAACTTTTCTTTCTACCAGTTTTAAAATTGATGTTCATTCATCAATTTAGACAAAAATTGATTCATAACATAATCTCATTTCTTTTTGTGATTAGGCACCATAAACACATTCTCTTCATTGGATACATGATATTAAAGCTTTGGTTTCAACAAAAAGACTCCTATTCTACCATTTTTAGAATGAAAGTTCATTTTTCAATTGGGACAAACACAGATTCACATAAAAATCTCTGTTCTTTTAATGATTGGGGACCATAAATTCATTCTCCTCATTTGGATAAATGAATTGATGCTTTGGTTTTATTAGAAAATCTTATCTTTCTACCATTTTACAATTAAAGTTTGTTTACAATTTTGGATAAATACAGATTCACATAATAACCTCCTTTCTTTTAATGATTGGGCACCATAAATTTATTCTCTTAATTTGGATAAATGAATTGATGCTTTGGTTTCATAAGAAAAACTTCAATTCCTACCATTTTTTGGAATCAAAGTTTGTCCGTCAGTTGGGATAAATAGGGACTCATATAATAATCTTTTTTTTCATTGTTAGGAACTATAAACTCATTCTCCTCATTGGGACAAATGATGTTGATGCTTTGGTTTCTTAGGAAAAACTTCTCTTTTAATTATTTTTAGAATTATTGTGTGTTCGTCGATTTGGACAAACATGGATTGTTATAATAATCTCTTTTCTTTTTATGGTTAGGAATCATAAACTCATTCTCTTCATTGGGACAAATGACATTGATGCTTTGGTTTCGTAAGAAAAACTTCTCTTTCTACCGTTTTAAGAATTAATGTTCATTCATTGATTTAGGCAAACACGTATTCACATAATGACCTCTTTTTCTTTTCATGATTAGGGACCATAAACATATTCTCCTCTTTGGGATGAATGCAATTGATGCTTTGGTTTTATAAGAAAGACTTCACTTTCTACCATATTTAGAATTAATGATCGTTCATCAATTTGAACAAACACGAATTCACATGATAATCTCTTTTCTTTTTATGATTAGACACTATAAACACATTCTCATCATTGGGATAAATGATTTTGATGCTTTGTTTTATAAGAAAAACTTCTTTTTCTACCATTTTTAGAAAAAATGTTCATTCGTTGATTTGGACAAACATGGATTGGCATAATAATCACCTTTCTTCTCATGATGAGGAACTATAAACACATTTTCCTACTTGGGATAAAAAACATTAATGGTTTGTCTTCATAAGAAAAGCTTCTCGTTCTATAATTATTATAATTAAAGTTGATCTGTCAATTAGGTTAAACATGGATTCACATAATAATCTTCTTTCTTTTATTGATTGGGCACCTTAAATTCATTCTCCTCATTGGTGTAAATGAATTTATGCTTTGGTTTCATAATTTCTTTAGAATCCAATTTGGTCTGTTAATTGGAATAAACACTATTCATGTATTAATCCCCTTTCTTTTCATGGTTAGGAACCATAAACTCATTCTCCTCTTTAGGACAAATGATATTGATGCTTTAGTTTCGTAAGAAAAACTCCTCTTTCTACCTTTTTTAGAATTAATGTTCGTTCGTCGATTTGGACAAACACGGATTCACATAATTATCTCATTTCTTTTCATTATTAGGCATCATAAACACATTCTCCTCATTAGGATAAATGATATTAATGCTTTGGTTTCATAAGAAAAACTTGTCTTTCTACCATTACTAGAATTAATGCTCATCTGTTGATTTGGACTAACACATATTCACATAGTAATCTCCCTTCTTTTCATGACGAGGAACCATAAACATATTCTCCTAACTGGGATACAAGACATTGATGCTTTGGTTTCATAAGAAAAGCTTCTGTTTCTGCCATTTTTGCAATTACAATTCATCTGTCAATTGGGATAAACATGGATTCATATTATAATCTTTTTTCTTTTAATGATTAGGCATCTTAAATTCATTTCTCCCATTAGGATAATGAATTGATGCTTAATTGAACTGATGATTTGGTTTCATAAGAAAAACTTCATGTCCCACTATTTTTTAGAATCAAAATTCATCTGTCAATTAGGATAAACACATATTCACATAATAATCTCTTTTTCTTTTTGTGATGAGGCACCATAAAGACATTCTCCTTATTAGGATAAATGATATTGATGCTTTAGTTTCATAAGAAAAACTTCTCTTTCTACCATTTTAGAATTAATATCCGTTCATCGATTTGGAAAAACATGGATTCATATAATAATCTCTTTTCTTCTTATGATTAGGCACAATAAACACATTCTACTCATTGGGATGAACGATATTAAAGCTGTGGTTTCAAAGGAAAAACATCATTTTCTACCATTTTTAGAATTAAAGTTTATTTTTTTCAATTGCGATAAACATAATTTTACATAATAATCTCCTTTCTTTTAATGATTAGCCACCATAAATTCATTTTTTCCTTTAGTATAAATGAATTGATGCTTTGGTTTCAAAAAAAAAAACTTTACTTCCTACCATTTTTTAGAATCAAAGTTCTTCTATCAATTAGTATAAACATAGATTCATATAATAATCTTCTTTCTTTTCATGGTTAGGAACCATAAACTTATTATCCTCATTAGGAAAAATGCTATTGATGCTTTGATTTCATAAGAAAAACTCTCATTTTACCATTTTTAGAATTAATGTTCGTTCGTCGATTTGGACAAACATGGATGCACATATTAAACCTTTTCTTTTTGTGATTAGGAACCATAAACATATTTTTCTCATTGGGATAAATGATATTGATGCTTTGGTTTCCTAAGAAAAACTTATCTTTCTATCATTTTTAGAATTAAAGTTTGTTTTTCAATTGTGATAAACACGGATTCACATAATAATTTTCTTTCTTTTAATGATTGGGCACCACATATTCATTCTCCTCATTGGGATAAAAAAATTGATGCTTTGGTTTAGTAAGAAAAACTTCACTTCCCACCATTTTTTAGAATCAAAGTTCGTTTGTCAATTGGGATAAACATGGATTCATGTAATAATCTCCTTTCTTTTCATGATGAGGAACCATAAACATATTCTCTATAGTGGGATAAATGATATTGATGCTTTGGTTTCATAAGAAAAACTTCTCTTTCTACCATTTTTAGAATTAATATTTATTCATCGATTTTGGACAAATGCATATTCACATAATAATCTCTTTTTTTTCATTATTGGGCACCATAAACACATTCTCCTAATTGGGATAATTGAAATTAAAGCTTTGGTTTCATTAGAAAATCTTCTCTTTCTACCATTTTACAATTAAAGTTTGTCTGCCACTTTGGATAAACATAGATTCACATAATAATCACTTTTTCTAATGATTGGGCACCATAAATTCATTCTCCTCATTAGGATAAATGAACTGATGCTTCAGTTTCATAAGAAAAACTTTAATTCCCACCATTTTTTAGAATCAAAGTTCATCTGTCAGTTGGGATAAATAGGGACTCATATAATAATCTCTTTTTTTTCATCGTTAGAAACCATAAACTCATTCTTCTCATTGGGACAAATCATATTGATGCTTTGGTTTCATACGAAAACTTCTCTTTCAACCATTTTTAGAGTTAATATTTGTTCATCAATTTGGACAAACAAGGATTCATATAGTAATCTACTTTTTTTTCATGGTTAGGAACCATAAACTTATTCTCTTCATTGGGACAAATGATATCAATGCTTGATTTTATAAGAAAAACTTCTCTTACTATCACTTTAAGAATTAATGTTTATTCATCAATTTGGACAAACACGTTTTGACATAATAACCTTATTTCTTTTCATGATCAGGGACCATAAAACACATTCTCCTCATTGGGATAAATGATATTGATGCTTTGGTTTCATAAGAAAGACTTCACTTTCTACCATTTTTAGAATTAATGTTTGTTCATTAATTTGGAGAAATACAGATTCACATAATAATCTGATTTTTTTCATGATTAGACACTATAAACAAATTCTCCTCATTGGGATAATTGATTTTAATGCTTTGGTTTTATAAGAAAAGTTTTTCTTTTTACCATTTTTAGAATTAATATTTGTTCGTTGAGTTGGATAAACATAGATTGGCATAGTAATTACTTTTCTTCTCATGATGAGGAATTATAAACATATTCTCCTAGTTAGGATAAAAGACATTGATGGTTTGGCATCATAAGAAAAGCTTCTCTTTCTACCACTATTAGAATTGAAGTTCATCTGTCAATTGGGTTAAACATGGATTCACATAATAATCTTTTTTTTTTGTTGATTGGGCACCTTAAATTCATTCTCCTTGTTGCTGTGAATGAATTTATTCTGCGGCTTCAAAAGAAAAATGTCACCTACCATCATTTTTGGGAATCAAATTTGGTCTGTCATTTGGAATAAATATGGATTCATGTAATAATCCCCTTTCTTTTCATGGTTAGGAACCATAAACTCATTCTCATTAGGACAAACGATTTGAGGCTTTGGTTTCATAAGAAAAACTCCTTTTTCTACCATTTTTAGAATTAATGTTTGTTCAACGATTTGGACAAACACAGATTCACATAATAATATTATTTTTTCATGATTGGGCACCATAAACACATTCTCCTAATTGGGATTATTCATATTAAAGCTTTGGTTTCATTAAAAAAATCTTGTTTTTTTACCATTTAAGAATTAAAGTTTGTCTGCCATTCTGGATAAACACGAATTCACATAATAATCTCATTTCTTTTAATGATTAGGCACCACGAATTCATTCTCCTCATTGCGATTAAAGAATTGATTCTTTGGTTCTATAAGAAAAACTTTACTTTCCCAATATTTTTTAGAATCAAAGTTCATTTATCCATTAGGAAAAGAGGGATTCATTTAGTAATCTCTTTTTCTTTTCTTGGTTAGGATCCATAAACTAGTTCTCCTCATTGGGACAAATGATATTGATTCCTTGGTTTCATAAGAAAAACTTTTCTTTTTGCCATTTTTGGAATTAATGTTCGTTTATCAATTTTCACAAACACAGATTCACATAATAGCCTCCTTTCTTTTTTTGATTAGACATCATAAACTCATTCTCCTCGTTGGGGTAAATTATATTGATGCTTTAGTTTCATGAGAAATACTTCTCTTTCTACCATTTTTTGAATTAATGCTCGTTTATCAATTTGGACAAACACGGATTCACATAATAACCTTATTTGCTTTTGTGATTAGGCACCATAAACACATTCTCTTCATTAGGATAGATGATGTTAATACTTTGGTTTCATAAGAAAAACTTCTGTTTCTACCATTTTTAGAATTAATATTTATCTGTTGATTTGGGAAACATGGATTGATATAATAATCATCTTCTTTTTTCATGATAAAAAGCTATAAACATATTCTCCTAGTTGGGATAAAAGATATTGATGGTTTAGCTTCATAAGAAAAGCTTCTCTTTCTACCACTATTAGAATTGAAGTTCATCTGTCAATTGGGTTAAACATGGATTCACATAATAATCTTTCTTTTTTTATTGATTGGGCACCTTAAATTCATTCTCCTTGTTGTTGTGAATGAATTTATGCTCTGGTTTCATAAGAAAAACATCACCTATCATTATTTTTAGGAATCAAATTTGGTCTGTCATTTGGAATAAATACGGATTCATGTAATAATCTTCTTTCATTTCATGGTTAGGAACCATAAACTCATTCTCCTTATTAGGACAAACAATATTGTGGCTTTGGTTTCATAAGAAAAACTCCTATTTCTACCAATTTTAGAATTAATGTTCGTTCAACAATTTGGATAAACACAGATTCACATAATAATCTCATTTTTTTCATGATTAGGCACCATAAACACATTCTCCTAATTGGGATTATTGATATTGAAGCTTTGGCTTCATTAAAAAATCTTCTCTTTCTACCATTTTAGAATTAAAGCTTGTCTGCCATTCTGGAT
>JBBYHO010031269.1:19778-40131 GCA_038382025.1 Adansonia gregorii
GACAAACACGGATTCACATAATAACCTTATTTGCTTTTGTGATTAGGCACCATAAACACATTCTCTTCATTAGGATAAACGATGTTGATGCTTTGGTTTCATAAGAAAAACTTCTGTTTCTACCATTTTTAGAATTAATATTTATTTGTTGATTTGGGAAACATGGATTGACATAATAATCATCTTCTTTTTTCATGATGAAAAGCTATAAACATATTCTCCTAGTTGGGATAAAAGACATTGATGGTTTAGCTTCATAAGAAAAGCTTCTCTTTCTATCACTATTAGAATTAAAGTTCATCTGTCAATTGGGTTAAACATGGATTCACATAATAATCTTTCTTCTTTTATTGATTGGGCACTTTAAATTCATTCTCCTTGTTGTTGTGAATGAATTTATGCTCTGGTTTCATAAGAAAAGCATCACCTATCATTATTTTTAGGAATCAAATTTGGTCTGTCATTTGGAATAAATACGGATTCATGTAATAATCCCCTTTCATTTCATGGTTCGGAACCATAAACTCATTCTCCTTATTAGGACAAACAATATTAAGGCTTTGGTTTCATAAGAAAAACTTCTTTTTCTACCATTTTTAGAATTAATGTTCGTTCGACAATTTGGATAAACACAGATTCACATAATAATCTCATTTTTTTCATGATTACGCACCATAAACACATTCTCCTAATTGGGATTATTGATATTGAAGCTTTGGTTTCATTAAAAAATCTTCTCTTTCTACCATTTTAGAATTAAAGCTTGTCTGCCATTCTGGATAAACACGAATTCATATAATAATCTCATTTCTTTTAATGATTAGGTACCACAAATTCATTCTCCTCATTGGGATTAAAGAATTGATTCTTTGGTTTTATAAGAAACACTTTACTTCCCAACATATTTTAGAATCAAAGTTTGTTTCTCTACTGGGGAAAAGAGGGATTCATTTACTAATCTCTTTTTCTTTTCACGGTTAAGATCCATAAACTGATTCTCCTTATTGGAACAAATGATATTGGTTCTTTGGTTTCATAAGAAAAACTTTACTGTTTATCATTTTTAGAATTAATGTTCATTTATCAATTTTCACAAACACAGATTCACATAATAGCCTCTTTTCTTTTTGTGATTAGGCATCATAAACTTATTCTCCTCTTTGGGATAAATTATATTGATCTTTGCTTTCATGAGAAACACTTCTCTTTCTACCATTTTTTGAATTAATGTTCGTTTATCAATTTGGACAAACATGGATTCATATAATAACTTTATTTGCTTTTGTGATTAGGCACCATAAACACATTCTCTTCATTAGGATAAATGATGTTAATGCTTTGGTTTCGTAAAAAAAATTTCTATTTCTACCATTTTTAGAATTAATGTTTGTCTGTTGATTTGGGCAAACATGGATTGATATAATAATCATCTTCTTTTTTCATGATGAGAAACTATAAACATATTCTCCTAGTTGGGACAAAAGACATTGATGGTTTAGCTTCATAAGAAATGCTTCTTTTTCTACCACTATTAGAATTAAAGTTCATCTGTCAATTAGGTTAAACATGGATTCATATAATAATCTTTTTTCTTTTATTGATTGGGCACCTTAAATTCATTCTCCTTGTTGCTGTGAATGAATTTATGCTCTGGTTTCATAAGAAAAATGTCACCTACCATTATTTTTGGGAATCGAATTTGGTCTGTCATTTGGAATAAATACGGATTCATGCAATAATTTCCTTTCTTTTCATGGTTAGGAACCATAAACTCATTCTCCTTATTAGGACAAACAATATTGAGGCTTTGGCTTCATAAGAAAAACTTATCTTTCGACCTTTTTTAGAATTAATGTTCGTTCGACGATTTTGACAAACACAAATTTACATAATAATCTCATTTTTTTCATGATTGGGCACCATAAACATATTCTTCTAATTGGGATTATTGATATTGAAGCTTTGGTTTCATTAAAAAATCTTCTCTTTCTACCATTTTAGAATTAAAGTTCATCAGCTATTCTGGATAAACACGAATTCTCATAATAATCTCATTTTTTAATGATTAGGTACCATAAATTTATTCTCCTCATTGGAATTAAAGAATTGATTCTTTGGTTTCATAAGAAAAACTTTACTTCCCAACATTTTTTAGAATCAAAGTTCGTTTGTCTATTAGGGAAAAGAGGGACTCATTTAGTAATGTTTTTTTTTCATGGTTAGGATCCATAAACTGATTCTCCTCATTGGGACAAATGATATTGATTCTTTGGTTTCGTAAGAAAAACTTTTCTTTTTACCAATTTTAGAATTAATGTTCGTTTATCAATTTTCACAAACATGGATTCACGTAATAGCCTCCTTTCTTTTTGTGATTAGGCGTCATAAACATATTCTCCTCTTTGGGATAAATTATATTGATCTTTGGTTTCATGAGAAATACTTCTCTTTCTACCATTTTTTGAATTAATGTTCGTTTGTCAATTTGAACAAACACGGGTTCACATAATAACTTCATTCACTTTTGTGATTACGCACCATAAATGCATTCTCTTCATTAAGCTAAATGATGTTGATGCTTTGGTTTCATAAGAAAAATTTTTGTTTCTACCATTTTTAGAATTAATGTTTATCTGTTGACTTGGCCAAACATGGCTTGATATAATAATCATCTTCTTTTTTCATGATGAGAAACTATAAACATATTCTCCTAGTTAGGATAAAAGACATTGATGGTTTAGCTTCATAAGAAAAGCTTCTCTTTCTACCATTATTAGAATTGATGTTCATTTGTCAATTGGGTTAAACATGCATTCACATAATAATCTTTTTTCTTTTATTGATTGGGCACCTTAAATTCATTTTCCTTGTTGCTGTGAATGAATTTATGCTCTGGTTTCATAAGAAAAACGTCACCTACCATTATTTTTAGGAATCAAATTTGGTCTGTCATTTGGAATAAATACAGATTCATGTAATAATCCCCTTTCTTACATGGTTAGGAACCATAAACTCATTCTCCTCATTAGGTCAAACGATCTTGAGGCTTTGGTTTCATAAGAAAAACTCTTATTTCTACCATTTTTAGAATTAATGTTCGCTCGACAATTTCGACAAACACAGATTCACATAATAATCTCATTTTTTTTCATGATTGGGCACCATAAACACATTCTCCTAATTGGGATTGTTGATATTGAAGCTTTGGTTTCATTAAAAAATTTTCTCTTTTTACCTTTTAGAATTAAAGTTTGTCTGTCATTCTGGGTAAACATGAATTCACATAATAGTCTTATTTCTTTTAATAATTAGGTACCATAAATTCATTCTCATCATTGGGATTAAATAATTGATTCTTTGGTTTCATAAGAAAAACTTTACTTCCCAATATTTTTTAGAATCAAAGTTCATCTATCCATTAGGGAAAAGAGGGATTCATTTAGTAATCTCTTTTTTTTTTTCATGGTTAGGATCCATAAACTGATTTTTCTCATTAGGCTAAATGATATTGATTCTTTGATTTCATAAGAAAGGTTTTTCTTTTTACCAGTTTTTGAATTAATGTTCATTTATCAATTTTCACAAACATGGATTCCTATAATAGCCTCTTTTCTTTTTGTGATTAGGCATCATAAACTCATTCTCCTCTTTGGGATAAATTATATTGATGCTTTGGTTTCATGAGAATTACTTCTCTTTTTATCAATTTTTGAATTAATGTTCATTTGTTAATTTGGATGAACACGGATTCACATAATAACTTCATTTGCTTTTGTGATTAGGCACCATAAACACATTCTTTTCATTAGGATAAATGATGTTGATGCTTTGGTTTCATAAGAAAAACTTCTATTTCTACCATTTTAGAATTAATGTTTGTCTGTTGATTTGGGCAAACATAGATTGACATAATAATCACCTTCTTTTTTCATGATGAGAAACTGTAAACATATTCTCTTAGTTGGGATAAAAGGCATTGATGGTTTAGCTTCATAAGAAACACTTCTCTTTCTACCATAATTACAATTAAAATTCGTCTGTCAATTAAGTTAAACATGGGTTCACATAATAATTTTTTTCTTTTATTGATTGGGCACCTCAAATTCATTCTCCTCATTGGTGTAAATGAATTTATGCTTTGATTTCATAAGAAAAACTTCACCTCCCACCATCTTTCGGAATCAAAGGTCGTCTATCAATTGGAATAAACATGGATTCACATAATAATCTCTTTTCCTCCCATGGTTAGGAATCACAAACTCATTCTCCTCATTAGGACAAATGATATTGATGCTTTGGTTTCATAAGAAAAACTTTCCTTTTTCTACCATTTTTAGAATTCATGTTTATTCATCGATTTGGACAAACACATATTCACATAATAATCTCCATTTTTTTTGTTGTTAGGCACCATAGACATATTCTCATTATTGGGATAAATGATATTGATGTTTTAGTTTTCGAAGAAAAATTTCTCTTTCTACCATTTTTAGAATTAAAGTTCATTTTTTAATTGTGATAAACACAGATTCACATAATAATCTCTTCTCTTTTAAAGATTGGTCACCATAAATTCATTATCCTCATTGGGATAAATAAATTGATGCTCTGGTTTCATAAAAAAACTTCACTTCACACCATCTTCTAGAATCAAAGTTCATCTCTTAATTGGGATAAACATGGATTTATGTAATAATCTCCTTGCTTTCCATGATGAGGAGCCATAAACATATTCTCTTTATTAGGATAAATCATATTGAAGCTTTTATTTCATAAGAAAAACTTTTTTACTTCTATTTTTAGAATTAATATTTGTTCGTTGATTTGGACAAACGCAGATTCATATAACAATCTCCTTTCTTTTCATGATTGGGCACCATACACACATTTTCCTAATTGGGATAATTGATATTGAAGCCTTGGTTTTATTAGAAAATCTTTTTTTTCTACCATTTTAGAACTAAAGTTTGTCTGCCATTTTGGATGAACACGGATTCACATAATAATCTCCTTTCTTATAATGGTTAGGCACCACAAATTCATTCTCCTTATTGGGATTAAAAAACTAATTCTTTGGTTTAATAAGAAAAACTTTATTTCCCAATTTTTTTAGAATCAAAGTTCGTCTATCATTTGGGGCAAAGAGGGTTTCATTTAGTAATCTCCTTTTTTTTCCATGGTTAGGAACCATAAATTTATTCTCCTCATTTGGACAAATGATATTGATGCCTTGGTTTCATAAGAAAAACTTCTCTTTCTACCATTTTTAGAATTAATGTTCGTTCATCGATTTAGACAAACATGGATTCACAAAATAACCTCATTTGCTTTCGTGATTAGGTCCCATAAACATATTCTCATCATTGGGATAAATGATATTGATGCTTTGGTTTCATAAGAAAAGCATTTTTTCCACTATTTTTAGAATTAATGTTTATTTTCCAATTGTGATAAACATGGATTTGCATAATAATCTTTTTTTCTAATGATTGGGCACCATAAATTCTTTCTCCTTATTAGGACAAACAAATTGATATTTTGGTTTCATAAGAAAAACTTCACTTCGCACCATTATTTAGAATCAAAGTTCATTTGTCGATTGGGATAAATATGGAATCATGTAATAATCTCATTTCTTTTCATGATTAGGAACCATAAACATATTCTCCTTATTGGTAAACGATATTGATGCTTTGGTTTCATAAGAAAAACTTCTTCTTTTACCATTTTTAGAATTAATGTTCATTCGTCGATTCGAGCACACATAGATTCACGTAATAATCTTTTTTTTTCGTGATTAGGCACCATAAACACATTCTCCTCATTGGGATAAATGCTATTGATGCTTTGGTTTCCTAAGAAAAACTTTTCTTTTGACCATTTTTAGAATTAATGTTCGTTTTTCGATTATGATAAACACGGATTCACATAACAATCTCCTTTCTTTTAATGATTAGGCATCACAAATGCATTCTCTTCATTAGGATAAATGAATTGATACTTTGGTTTCATAAGAAAAATTCACTTTCCACCATGTTTTAGAATCAAAATTCATCTGTCCATTGGGATAAATAGGGATTCATTTAGTAATCTCTTTTCCTTTCATGGTAAGAAACCATAAACATATTCTCTTTATTGGGACAAATGATGTTGATGCTTTGGTTTCATAAGAAAAACTTCTCTTTTTGCCATTTTTAGAATTAATGTTCTTTCATCAATTTGGATAAGCACAGATTCACATAATAGCCACCTTTCTTTTTGTGATTAGGCATCATAAACTCATTCGTCTTTTTGGTATAAATTATATTGATGCTTTGGTTTCATAAAAAATACTTCTCTTTCTGCCATTTTTTGAATTAGCATTCATTTGTCGATTTGAACAAACACGGATTCACATAATAATCTCTTTTTTTTTCTTGATTAGGCACCATAAACATATTTTCCTCATTGGGATAAATGATATTGATGCTTTGGTTTCCTAAAAAAACTTCTCTTTTTACCATTTTTAGAATTAATGTTAATTTTTCAATTGGGATAAACACATATTGACATAACAATCTATTTTCTTTGAATGATTGGGCACTATAAATTCATTCTCCTCATTGGGATAAATGAACTGATGCTTTACTTTCATAAGAACCTATCATTTTTTAGAATCAAAATTCATCTGTCCATTGGGACAAACAGGGATTCATTTAGTAATCTCTTTTCCTTGCATGGTTAGAAACCATAAACTAATTCTCCTCATTGGGACAAGTGATATTGATGCTTTGGTTTCATAAGAAAAACTTCTCCTTTTACTATTCTTAGAATTAATGTTCATTCATCAATTTGGACAAACACAGATTCACATAATAGCCTTTTTTCTTTTTATGATTAGTCATCATAAACTTATTCTTCTTTTTGGTATAAATTATATTAATGCTTTGGTTTCATAAGAAATACTTCTTTTTCTACCATTTTTTGAATTAATGTTAGTTTGTCGATTTGGACAAACATAGATTCACATAATAATCATTTTTTTCTTGATTAGGCACCATAAACACATTATCCTCATTGGGATAAATAATATTAATGTTTTGGTTTCATAGGAAAAACTTCTTTTTTTACCATTTTTAGAATTAATATTTGTCCGTTGATTTGGACAATCATGGATTGACATAATAATTGCCTTTCTTTTCACGATGAGGAACTATAAACATATTCTCCTTTTTGGGATAAAAGACATTGATGGTTTGGTTTCATAAGAAAAGATTCTCTTTCTACCATTTTTACAATTACAGTTCATTTGTCAATTGGGATAACATGGATTCATATAATAGTCTTTTTTTACTGATGGGGCACCTCAAATTCATTCTCTTCATTGGGGTAAATGAATTAATGCTTTGGTTTCATAAGAAAAACTTCACTCCCACCATTTTTTAAAATCAAAGTTCATCTATCAATTGGGATAAACACTAATTGACATAATAATCTTCCTTCTTTTCATGGTTAGGAACCATAAGCTCATTCTTCTCATTAGGACAAATGATATTGATGCTTTGGTTTCATAAGAAAAGCCACTTTTTCAACCATTTTTAGAATTAATGTTCATTCATCGATTTGGACAAACACTGATCCACATAATAGTCTCTTTTTTTCTTGATTAGGCACCATAAACACATTTTTCTCATTGGGTTAAATAATATTGATGTTTTGGTTATGTAGGAAAAATTTCTCTTTCTACTATTTTTAGAATTAATATTCGTCCATTGATTTGGACAAACATGGATTGACATAATAATTGCCTTTCTTTTCATGACGAGGAACTATAAAAATATTCTTCTTTTTGGGATAATAGACATTGATGGTTTGGTTTTATAAGTAAAGCTTTCTTTCTACCATTCTTATAATTAAAGTTCGTTTGTCAATTGGGATAAACATGGATTCACATAATAATTTTTTTCTTTTAACGATGGGGCACCTCAAATTCATTCTCTTCATTGGGGTACATAAATTAATGCTTTGGTTTCATAAGAAAAACTTCACTTTAGAATCAAAGTTTGTCTATCAATTAGGATAAACACTAGCTCACACAATAATCTTCCATCCTTTCACGGTTAGGAACCATAAACTCATTCTTCTTATTAGGACAAATGATATTGATGCTTTGGTTTCATAAGAAAAACCTCTCTTTTAACCATTTTTAAAATTAATGTTCGTTCATCGATTTGGACAAATATAGATTCATATAATAATCTCTTTTCTTTTCTTGATTAGGCACCATAAACATATTCTGCTCATTGGGATAAATGATAGTGATGCTTTGGTTTCCTAAGAAAAGTTTTTTTTTCTCCTATATTTAGAATTAAAGCTCATCTGTCAATATGGATAAACATGGATTCACATAATAATCTCTTTTTTTTTAATGATTGCAAAGCAAAAATTCATTCCCCTCATTGGGATAAATGAATTGACACTTTGGTTTCAAAAGCAAAATTTTACTGCCCACTATTTTTTAGAATCAAGGTTCATCTATCCATTGGGACAAATAGGGATCTTTTGGTAATCTTCTATCTTTTCATGGTTACGAACCATGAACTCATTCTCTTTATTGGGACAAAAGATATTGATGCTTTGGTTTCATAAGAAAAACTTCTTTTTCTACCATTTTTAGAATTAATGTTCATTCATCGAGTTAGACAAACCCAGATTCACAAAATAACCTCTTCCCTATTCGTGATTAGGCACCATAAACATATTCTCCTTATCAAGATAAAGGATATTGATACTTTGGTTTCATAGGAAAAACTTTTTTCTACTATTTTTAGAGTTAATGTTCAGTTGTTGATTTGGACAAACACGAATCGACATAATAATCTCTTTTATTTTCGTGATTAAGCATCATAAACTCATTTTCCTCATTAGGACAAATGATATTGATGCTTTGGTTTCATAAGAAAAAATTCTCTTTCTGCCATTTTTAGAAATAATGTTCATTCGTTGACTAGGACAAACATGGATTCACATAATAATTTCCTTTCTTTTCGTGTTAGGCACCATAAACACATTCTCCTCATTAAGAGTAATGATATTGATGCTTTCGTTTCATAGGAAAAACATCTCATTCTACCATTTTTAGAATTAAAATTTATTTTGTAAGTGGGATAAATAGGGATTCACATAAGAATCTCTTTTCTTTTGATGATTGGGCAATACAAAGTCATTGTCCACATGGGATAAAAGAATTGATGCTTGGGTTTCATAAGAAAAAACATCACTTCCCACCAATTTTTAGAATCAAAGTTCGTCTGTCCATTGGGGCAGATAGGGACTCATTTAGTAATCTCCTTTCTTTTCATGGTTGGGAACCATAAACTCATTCTCCTTATTAAGACAAATGATATTGATGCTTTGGCTGCATAAGGAAAACTTTTTTTCTACCATTTTTAGAATTAATGTTCGTTCATCGATTTGGACAAACATGGATTCACATAATAATCTCCTTTCTTTTCATGATTACGCACCATAAACACATTCTCCTCATTGGAAGTAATGATATTGATGCTTTGGTTTCATAAAAAAACATGTTTTTCTACCATTTTTAGAATTAAAGCTCATTTTTCAATTATGATAAACACGGATTCGCACAATAATCTCATTTTTTTATGATTGGGCACTATAAATTCATTACCCTCATTGGGATAAACATAGATTCACGTAATAATCTCCTTTCTTTTCATGATGAAGAACCATAAACATATTCTCCTCATTGGGGTAAATGATATTAATGCTTTGGTTTCATAAGAAAAACTTCTCTTTCTATCAATTTTAGACTTAATGTTCGTTTGTTGATTTGGACAAACCTAGACTCACATAATAATCTCATTTATTTTCATGATTGGGCACCATAAAAATATTCTCCTAATTGGGATAATGGATATTGAAGCTTTGGTTTCATAAGTAAAGATTTTCTTTTGACTATTTTTAGATTTAGTTCATATGTCATTTTGGGTAAACACGGATTCACATAATAATCTCCTTTCTTTTAATGATTACACATCACAACTTCATTGTCCTTATTGGGATAAATGAATTGATGCTTTGGTTTCATAAGAAAAACTTCACTTTTCACCATTTTTTTGAATCAAAATTTGTATGTCCATTGGGACAAATAGGGACTCATTTATTAATATCTTTTTTTTTCATGGTTAGAAATCATAAACTCATTCTCCTTATCAGGACATATGATATTAATGCTTTGGTTTCACAAGAAAATTTTTTTTTCCACCATTTTTAGAATTAATGTTCGTTCTTCAATTTGGACAAACACGAATTCACATAATATCTCCTTTCTTTCATGGTTATGCACCGTGAACACATTCTCCTCATTAGGAGTAATGATATTGATGCTTTGGTTTTATAAGAAAAGCATCTTTTTCTACCATTTTTAGAATTAATGTTCGTTCATAGATTTGGACAAACATGGATTCACATAATAATCTCCTTTCTTTTTGTGATGAGGCACATAAACACATTCTCCTCATTAGGATAAATGATATTGAAACTTTGGTTTCGAAGGAAAAACTTTTCTTTCTATACTTTTTAGATTTAAAGTTGGTTTTTCAAAAGAGATAAGCATGGATTCACATAATAATCTCTTTTCTTTTAATGATTGGGCACCACAACTTCATTTTTTGCATTGGGGTAAATGAATTGATGCTTTGGTTTCATAAGAAAAACTCTACATCCCACCATTTTTTAGAATCCAAATTCATTTGTCAATTAGGATAAACACAAATTCATATAATAATCCCTTTTCTTTTCATGATTAGGCATCATAAACACAATCTCCTCATTCAGATAAATGATTTTGAGGCTTTGGTTTCATAGGAAAAGCTTATATTTTTACCATTTTTACTGTTAATGTTCGTTTGTCAATTTAGACAAACACGGATCTATATAATAATCTCCTTTCTTTCATGATTAAGCACAATAAACACATTCTCCTAATTGGGATAAATGATTTTTAAGCTTTGGTTTCGTAAGAAAAACATATTTTTTTTACCATTTTTAGAATTAAAGTTTATCTGTCAATTGGGGTAAACATAAATTTACTTAACAATATCTTTTGTTTTATAAATTAGGCACCATAAATTCATTCTCTTCATTAGGATAAATGAATGCTTCAGTTTCATAAAAAAAATTCATTTCCCACCATTTTTTAGAATCAAGGTTCATCTTTCAATTGGGATTAATAGAGATTCAGATAATGATCTCCTTTCTTTTTATGGCTAGGAACCATGAACTCATTCGTCTCATTAGGATAAATGATATTGGTGCTTTGGTTTTATAAGAAAAACATCTGTTTCTACCATTTTTAGAATTAATGTTTATTCATCGATTTAGACAAAAACAGATTCATATAATAACCTCATTTCCTTTCTTGATCAGGCACCATAAACACATTCTTCGTACGGGGATAAATGTTATTAATGCTTTGGTTTCATGAGAAAAACATCTTTTTCTACCATTTTTAGAATTAAGGTTTGTTTTTCAATTGAGATAAATGTGGATTCACATAATAATATCTTTTCTTTCAATTATTGGCACCCCAAATTCATTCTCTTCATTAGGATAAATGAACTGATGCTTTGGTTTCTTAAAAAACACTTCACTTCACAACATTTTTTAGCATCAAAGTTCACCTGCCAATTGGGTTAAATACAGTTTCATATAATAATCTTATTTCTTTTCATAGTTAGGAACCAAAAACCCATTCTCCTCATTGGGTCAAATGATATTGATACTTTGGTTTCATAAGAAAAACTTCTTTTTTCTAACATTTTTGGAATTAATGTTCATTTGTTTATTTAGACAGACATGGACTCACATAATAATCTCCTTTCCTTTCATGATGAGGAACCATAAATATATTCTCCTAATTGTGATAAATGACGTTGTTGCTTTGCTTTTATAAGAAAAGCTTTTCTTTTTACCAGTTTTACAGTTGAAGTTCATCTGTCAATTGGGATAAATACGAATTCACATAATAATCTTTTTTCTTTTAATAATTGGGCACCAAAAATTCATTCTCCTCATTGGGATGAATGAATTGATGCTTCAGTTTTGTAAGATAAACTTTACATCCCGCCATTCTTTAGAAACAAAGTTCATCTGTCAATTGGTATAAACATGGATTCACATAATAATCTCCTTTCTTTTGGTGATTAGGCACCATAAACACATTCTTCTTATTAGGATAAATGATATTGAAGCTTTGGTTTCAAAGGAAAATCACCTCTTTCCACCATTTTTACAATCAAAGTTCATTTTTCAATTAGGATAAACATAGTTTCACATAATAATCTCCCTTCTTTTAAAGATTTGGCACCATAAATTCATTTTCCACATTGGGATAAATGAATTGATGCTTTAGTTTCATAAGAAAACCTTCTCTTTCCATCCTTTTTAGAGTTAATGTTCGTTCGTCAATTTGGACAAACACGGATTCACATAATACCTTATTTCTTTTCATGATTAGGCACCATAAACGTATTCTCCTCATTGAGATAAATGATATTCATGCTTGGTTTCATAAGAAAAACATCTTTTCTATCCTTTTTAGAATTAAAGTTTGTTTTTCAATTAGGATAAATACGGATTCACATAATAATCTCTTTTTTTTAATGATTAGGCACCATAAATTCATTCTCCTCATTAGGATAAATGAATTGATGCTTTGGTTTCTTAAGAAAAACTTCACTTTCCACCATTTTTTAGAATCAAAATTCATTTGCCAATTGGGATAAACAGGGATTTACATAATAATCTTTTTTTTGTTCATGGTTAGGAACCATAAACTTACTCTTCTTATGAGGACAAATGATATTGATGCTTTGGTTTCATAGGAATAACTTCTCTTTCTACCATTTTTAGAATTAATGTCATTCGTCGATTTGGATAAGCGCTTCAGACAATAATCTCCTTTCTTTTTGTGATTAGGCACCATAAATAGATTTTCCTTATTAGGATAAATGTATTAAAGCTTTGGCTTCATGAGAAAAACATCTCTTTCTACCTTTTTTTAATTAAAGTTTAATTTTTAATTGGGATAAACACGAATTTATATAATTATCTTATTTTCTTTAATGATTGGGCACCACAAATTCGTTCTCCATATTGGGATAAATGAATTGATACTTTGGTTTCATAAGAAAAACTTCACATCCCACCATTTTTTAGAAGCAAACTTCGTCTGCCTTTTGGGATAAACATGGATTCATATAGTGATCTCCTTTCTTTTAGTGATTAGGCACCATAAACAGATTTTTCTCATTGGGATAAATGTATTAGAGCTTTGGTTTTATGAGAAAAGCATCTCTTTCTACCATTTTTTTAATTAAAGTTTGTTTTTTAATTGGGATAAACATGAATTCACATAATTATCTTATTTTCTTTAATGATTAGGCACCACAAATTCATTCTCCACATTGGGATAAATGAATTGATGCTTTAGTTTTATAAGAAAAACTTCACATCCTGCCATTTTTTAGAAGCAAAGTTCATCTATCTTTTGGGAAAACATGGATTCACATAGTAATCTCCTTTCTTTTAGTGATTAGGCACCACTAAACACATTCTTCTCATTAGGATAAATGATATTAAAGCTTTCTCTTAAAAAGAAAAACATCTATTTTCACCATATTTATAATTAAAGTTTGTTTCTCAATTGGGATAAAGACAAATTCACATAATAATCTCTTTTCTTTCAGTAATTAGGCATCACAAATCAAATCGCAAAACTTATGGAACTACGAAACATCAAAAAGGAAGAAATCACATAGCGAGCCCTATGGGTATTTCCTCAATCGATTATGTACAGATGTGGAGACCGTTCTTGGCATTATGGGGAAATACCAGTTTTGCTCCTCTATTAGTACTGTGTTAGTTCCAGTGCTTGCAATTCATCCCGTTCTTCGAAAACTTAGGATATCTGGATTTTTAGTACGGAGAGCCTAATTATAAAGCAAAAGTCCAGTTAGCTTTCGAAGCTTAGAAGAAGATCCTTTATATGGAAAGATACTAGAGAGAAGCCCCACTATCCTAGATACGAAGAATGGAGACTCTATTGTCTCAAGGATCCACTACCACCACCTAATTTCGAGATATTGCAAATCCCAATAGAGGAACTGCCTTTTGAGATTAAGCTACTTAGGAGGGAGTTTGAGTGAGAAAAGGCATCCTTTGCTATAGAAATCTTTTGACTTAAGGAGGAACAAGGCCAACTAAAGATAGATATCTATTTTAGGAGTAGTGCAATAGATCAAGTCATTAAAGAAAGAGATCACTTCAAGGATGACCTTGAAAGCCTAACCAAGGATTATGTGACACTTCGAAAAGCTAACAAGTCTCGACATATAGGCAAGACATCAGTAAAATGAGAAGCAAAAGTTGCCACTCTCAATCGCAAGCTGAATCAGCAGAAAGAGAAAGTCAAAACCAGTAAAGTAAAATTCATGAGATCACGTGCTCTTACTTCCACCTACCAATGAAGAAATTAAAGACTCGAGGCTCAATGTGAGATGCAAGAGCCATCAGGGTTGAAAATGAAGCACTCACTCACAGAATCCAAGAGTTAGAACAGTCTCTTCAGGATCATCAAGGTCATATCAATCAACTAACAAGGGCTTTCAAGCAACGTGAACTAGATTAGCAAGCAACAATCGACCAAGCATGTCTGAACTACCAAGAACAACATCAACACCTAACTGAACAAGTTCAAATGGCTCAATAAGAGGCGGATGACATGATTGAAGAAGCTTGATCCACAAGGCAAGATATCATACCTGTTGGAGATCATAAGCAATAAATTTTGGGTTTTCTTAGTCATGTGATTACACAACATAATCATGTTAGATACTTTTAGATGTAATCATGTTGTAAAAGAAAAAACCCTTTTATAACTCTATGAATGATGTTATTGATGAAGCTGTTCCAAGAATTAATTATCTCCAATGCATATGCACATTTAAATTCACCATTTTTCATTACACTTGCATCAATCATTCATTATCTTAACTTGTCATTGCATCATAAATGCTCATTAATAAATGCAGTTTTAAATAGAAGTCTAATATGGAAATTAGGCCATAAAAGTGCAAGGCATACCAAGATCAATCAGGAACATGGAACCTTACATCACACACAGCTATAACACATAACACCGTAAGCAAATCATAAAGAGTGATCATGAAGCTCGTATTGAGCAACTTGAGCTAACGGTTAAGGAATCACAAGACCAGATGCTTCTTCAAAAATACGAAATGCAAAATCAAATCGTAAAACTTATGGAACTAATAACCACCTCTATGAAAGAAAAAGGGCAAGCTAGCACTACTGAAATAAGGAATGATCCTCTCAACAGTGAAAGTCCATCTGCCAATAATCCAAAACCTGCCCAAGGGGAAGCTAGACAAGAGCAGTAGCTTACTCTTACACCTACCACTCAAGCTCCACAGTCATCTACCTTAATCCCATTACGGTAGCTCAATTTATTCCTGGTACTCAAAGGGTGAACACAGAAGTCTCATTCGCAGATCCGATAACCCTTTGCCATGAGGAACCAAAGAAAATAGAAGGTCAAAAGTCCACCATGACAGCAGAAAAAGTGACCAAATTCTAGCTAATGGAAAACTGCCTCTATGCTATCGAGAAGAGTGACAAGTTTAGAGCTCTTGATGTGCAATGACAGTCTTTGGTGTCTAACCTTATCATTCCCCCAAAGTTCAAAGTCCCTGAGTTTGAGAAGTTTAATGAAACCATCGACCCTTTTATCCATATCCGAATGTACCTATGAAAGATGGTTAGATACGAGAAAGATGAAAAGCTCCTTATCCATTGCTTCCAGCATAGCCTCACCAGGGTAGCAACTCAGTGGTATATTGAGCTACATAATGCCAAAATCTAATCATGGGCCGACTTGGCTAAGGCCTTTCTAAATCAATACCAGCCAGTGTCAAATTTGGCATCAAATTGACTTTTTTTGAAGAATTTTTTGAAAAGATCCACTAAAAGTTTTAAACAATACGCCCAAAGGTTGAAAGAAGAAGCAACCTTAGTCCAGCCTTCTTTTACAAAAAAATAGATGACAGTCACTTTTATTCACACCTTACGTGCTTCTTATTACGAGAATCTCGTAGGGAATGCCACCAAAAAATTCATAGACCTAGCACTCTCCAGAGAAATGATTGACGCAGCCATTAAGAGTGGCAGAATGTTAACTAGGGAAATGTCTGGGTCCAGCAAGAGGCCTATTATCGGTAAAAAAAAGGAAAAAAAGGTCAATGCCATAAGTTATGCTAGCTTTTCTCAGCCAAAATGATGTCAAACACCTAAGCCTCACTACCCAAGCATGCTATATTCTCATCGTATCACCATACCCTCTCAGCCAATTAATGCCATAACCTACAACCCATCCTTTGCAATCCCATCCAACCCACCATAAAGCTACCTTCCATAAGGTCACCAAAGTACCAATCAAGCAACCAATAATGCACATGGCAATTGAAGTGCAAGTCAATAAAGATAATATTTTGATCCTATCCCCATAACCTTTAAAGAGCTCTATCGGTCCTTGCCCTAAAATCATTCAATGGCCCTAATCTATATCTCAAAAAAAAAGTCACCATACCCGCAATGGTACAACTCTAACACCCACTATGAATACCATGCTGGGGCAGCAGGCTAATATTGAGAACTGCATATCTTCTAAACACAATGTGCAAAATTTAATTAACTCAAAAGTCTTACAGTTCAAGATGAACCAAGGACCAAGTGTTTCCATTAATCCTTTGCTAAACCACACTGAGCCAGCTGCAAACATGATCGACATTAAGAACAAATATAAAGTAAAGGCCAGCATAAAAGATGTAAAGATGCCAATGTTCTTGGTCTGGCAAGCATTGATTTAGGTCGGGTTACTCAATGCAACAGAAAAATTAGAAGACAATTTCAACAACTTTTTTGACTTCCACATAGTTGTAGGTCATACCTTACAAACATGTAAGGAGTTTAGGTTCGTGTGTCAAAAAATGATGAATGAAGGCCAGATAGAATTCTATCAGGTCATCACACATGTTGCTGGATCTGTCTATATGATAGGAGATGAAACCATGCAGCCAGTTTACGAGAGAAACTGACTTGTCATTCTTTATGGCAAGTCAAGTCCCAAAGTCAGTTCTTTAACACCTACACCAAAGTTAGTTATGGAAATACCTAAACCATTCTCGTATATAAAAAATAAAGTTGTTCCATGGAAATACGAGAATCAGGTAGTGATGATCGGAGAACTAACTCCCTCAACTACTGTAATGGAACTATCAAGAGTTACACAACCCTGGCTCAAGAAAAATGAAAGGTTGATGCATTTCCACAAAGATTTTGAGCTTAAGAAAGTCAAGGTAGTAGAAAGTGAAAGAGAAGCCACAGAGTTTCTCAAGTTCATTAAGCACAGTGAATACTATAATGTATACCAGTTGAGCAAACAACCCACAAAGATTTCTATGCTATCTCTGCTTCTTAATTCAGAGGTTCATCAAAATGCATTACTAAAATGCTAAACGAACATATGTGCCTTTGGACATCCTCGTGGACAAGTTGGACTAGCTAATGAAAAACATCATGGCTGATAATTATACCTCCTTCACTAATAATGAAATCCCACCTGAAGGCAGGGGCAGTGATAAAGCTCATCATATCATTACCCATTGCAAAGGACGCATTTTGCCTAAAATACTTATAGACAAAGGGTCAACCTTTAATGTTATGCCTATACTACATTAGGCAAACTCCCTATCGATCAGTCCAACATCAAGGGTAGCCATACCATAGTCTAAGCTTTTGATAGAACATGCCGTGGAGTAATTGAAAATATCACAATCTAGCTTCAGATAGGCCCATGTATATACGAAGTTAACTTTCAAGTTATGGTTATTAATATGTCTTACAACTACCTATTAGGAAGGCCATGGATACACTCTGTTGAAGTCATCACATCTTTTCTCCATCAAAAGCTCAAATTTGTGATAGATGACAAAGTAGTCACTATCAGAGCTGAAAAAAATGATCGCCACTACTTTCATCGAGGATATCTATATACAGCCTAATAAAGATGTATCGGATTCATCATTCCAATCTTTCAAGTTCGTCAATGCAACATTTATAGGAAAAGGATTGTCAATAGTTAAACTTTACCTATCAAAAAGTATTACTTACTAAAAATGACTGTTGGCAAAGGTTTTTGTATTGAAAAAAGACTTGGTAAGAATATGCAAGGGATGGTCTGAGCCCTACAAGTCACCACTCAAGCTAATAAAAAAGGCTTAGGATTCAAGGCCTATGTGTACTCAAGAAAGCAGCAAGAAAAAAGGATCTACAACCAGGAGATGATAAGACCATTAAGTTGAGAGAGAGTGTTAAAGCTTACAATGTTCCTATCTCTCCATGAGATATTTCGTTGAGAAGGACAAATTAATCGAAGCTAATTGGAAGAGGAAAAGGCTAAAGATGTCTTGGTCATCTTAAACAAGACACTTAATAGCCTCTATCTCAAAGATACTGAGTCATAAAATTGATGTCCTTCCATTAAGACTTGATTTTGATGACAGGGCCATAATCAAACCCCTATACTTTTCCTATGCCTTTCATATAATTTTAAGAAATAAAAACCTACCTGTCCTCACCCAAAGGCAGATAGGTATCCTGTGTAAAGGGCATTTTTTATCAAACATTATCAATGAAATGACTTTTGCATATATCATTCCATATTGTGTATCACTTTTCAACCTTTTTGTCTCCATTACTCTTTTGCCTTCATCCAAATCACTTGGTTATGTGTGTGCCTTTTTCCATCTTTATTTCTTTACCCTTTTAGGTGTCCTGACGATAGTGACATGGATGTGTCTGATGGGTCTTTGAAGATCAACTTTGAATAGTCAATTTACATTAGTGAAGCTTATCTTGAAGAAAATTTAGAAGAAAGTTCAATACCTCTAGACCTCCTATGATTAGTCAAGCAAGAGGAAAAGCAGATCATGCCTCATGAAGACCCAATGGAAGTATAAATTTGGGTATTCAGGAGGATCAAAATGAGGTTAAAATCAAAACCTTAATAAAACCAACGACTAAGACCAAGTTGATAGAACTACTCTAGGAATATCAGGATTTATTTGCTTGGTCATGTCAAGACATGCCAGGACTAGACACTGATATATTGGTCCATAAGTTTCCCATTAAACCTGGATGCAACCTAATCCGATAAAAGTTAAGAGGGATAAGGTCAAAAATGCTCTTTAAAATGAAAGAAAAGTCAAGAAGCAGTTTCATGCAGGGTTTATTGGAGCAGCCAAATATCTAGAATGGGTTGCCAATATAGTCCTAGTCTCAAAAAAAGATGGCAAAGTACAAATTTGTGTTGATTATTGAGAATCGAGCTAGTCCTAAAGATAATTTCTCGTTGCCCTATATCGAGACTTTGGTAGATAACATAACCAAGTATTCTTTATTCTCCTTCATGGATGGATTCTCAATCTATAACTAAATCAAGATGGCACTTAAAGACATGGAGAAAATAACTTTTGTAACCATGTAGGGGATATTTTGCTGTAATTTTGTGCCCTTCGGACTCAAAAATGCTAGGGCAACCTATCAACAGGCCATGGTAGCCCTATTCCATGAAATGGTGCACAAAAAAATTGAGGTCTATGTTGATGACATGATTGCCAAATCAACGAAAGAGGATGAGCATGTCACAGACCTATAAAAACTTTTTAAACGGCTATGAAAATTTCAACTCAAATTAAATCCTGCCAAGTATACCTTCAGAGCCACTTTGAGTAAGCTTTTAAGCTTTATACCAGCGAAAAAGGGATTAAAGTTGACCAAGACAAAGTTAAAGCCATTTAAGATATGCCACCACCTCAAACCAAAAAAGAATTGAAAAGCTTTTTAGGGAGATTGAACTACATTGCTAGATTCATACTATAGTTCACTAACAAATGCGACCCCATTTTTTGCCTCTTTCATAAACAAAATCCAAGAAAATGGAATGAGGCATGTTAAGAAGCCTTTAACAAAGTCAAACATTATCTGTCAAGCCTGCCAGTTTTGGTACCATCGGTGCCTAGTCAACCTTTAATTTTTTACTTGGCAATCTTTAACAAGTCTATGGGTTATGTCTTAGGGTAGCATGATGAGTCAAGTAAGAAGGAACAAGCAATCTACTATTTAAGCAAAAAGTTCATGGAATGTGAGTGCAATTACTCTGTTGTCTAGAAGTTATACTGTGTTTTAGTATGGACAGCCAAGAGACTCA
>JBBYHO010031269.1:40231-53228 GCA_038382025.1 Adansonia gregorii
CAGCCAAGAGACTCAAGTAGTACATGTTGTATCACACCACATGGATAATTGCGAGGCTTGATCCTATCAAGTATCTATGCAAAGCCCCTACACTATCAAGAAGGCTAGCTAGATGGCAAGTCCTACTTTCTAAATACAATATTACCTATGTCAGTCAAAAGGCCATGAAGGGTAGTGAAATGGTTGATTTTTTAGCAAGTCAAGTGGCAAATGACTATGAACCCTAAAGTTTTGACTTCCTCGATGAAGATTTAATGTGCATTTCTAAAGACAAAAATGCCTCCAACCAAGATTAGTCCTGGAAGATATATTTTGATAGAGCATCAAACACTTTAGGATATGGAATTAGGGCAATATTGATGCCACCTGATAGGAGTCATTATCCATTCATAGCAAGGCTAAATTTTGAATACATGAATAATATCGCAGAATATGAACCTTATGTCATGGGGCTTCAAGTAGCCATTAAAAGGAATGTCAAAATATTACAAGTGTTCAGTGATTTAGCCCTAGTCATCTACCAATTGAAAATAGAGTGGCAAATTCATGATTCCAAGCTAATGCAGTATTGGAAGTTGATAGCAGAGCTTAAGAAAGAATTTGATGATATTAGTTTTTGATATTTACCTTGAGAAGAGAAACAAATAGCTGATGCTTTGGCCACTTGTCATCCATGTTTAAAGTCAACCAGGAGTTAGACATTACACCCATCTAGATGAGCATCTACATAACACCGATTTGTTGTCATAGTGTTGAAAAAGAGAAGGATGGCCTACCGTGGTACATGCCATCCTTTGTTACATCAAGGATCAGCAATATCCCAAACATACAATTGAGACTGATAAAAAGACTATCAGAAGGCTAACTATGGGATTTATTGTCAATGGAAAAATCTTATATAAAAAGAGTCATGATCAAGTATTGCTTAGATGCATTGACACTCCTAAAGCCATAAAGATTTTAGAAGAAGTTCATGAAGGGATTTGAGAAACACATGCTAATGGACATTAGATGGCTAAGCAAATCATGAAAGCGAGTTATTACTGACTGACCCTCGAGAGAAACTACGTCAACTATGCCCGAAAATGCCATAAGTGTCAAATCTTGCTAACAAGATCCATGTCCCTCTGGTGCCACTTCACATCATGATGACCTCATAGCCCTTCTCTATGTGGGGCATGGACGTGATCAGGCGAATCACCCCTAAAGCTTTCAATGGGCATCATTTTATCTTGGTAGTGATTTACTATTTCACCAAATAGATAGAGGCTACCTTATATGCTAATGTCACTAGATTGACCGTCTATAAGTTTTTCAAGCATGACGTTATCTACAAATATGGCCTCTTGAACCAAATCATCACAAATAATGCAAGCAACTTAAACAATAAAATGATGTAAGCGATCTGCCCATATTTTAACATCTAGCATCATAATTCTATCCCTTATCGCCCAAAGATGAATGGGCAGTGGAGGTCGCCAACAAAAACATTAAAAGAATAGTTGAAAAAATGGCTAAGACTTACAAAAACTGGCATGAGAAGCTATTCTTTGCACTTCATGCCTATTGGACCTCAGTGGGCACTTCCACAGTGCTACCCTATTTTTTCTTGTTTATAGGATGGAAGCTGTATTGCCTATCAAACTTAAGATCCCTTCTCTCATAGTCTTGATGGAAACCAAACTTGAAGAAGCTAAATAGGTCAAGAACAGATATCACCAGCTCAACCTCATCGAGAAAAAATACATGAAAGCCATCTACCATGGTTAAATATAATAAAGACGCATGATTCAGGCCCATAACAAAAAGATGTGCCCATGACAATTTCACCTAGGGGATTTGGTATTAAAAATGATCCTTCTAATTCACAAAGATGAATGGTGCAAATGGACCCCTAGTTAGGAAAGATCGTATGTCATGAAGCAAGCATTCTTTAAAAAGGCCATAATCTTATCAGAAATGGATAACAGTGTCTTGCCAAGCCCAATTAACTCAGATTCCATCGAGAAATACTACATGAGAGGGTGAAAACCTGAAAAGACATCCTTCAAAAAAGATAAAACAAAAAAAGCAAAAAGGAAGAAACAAAAAAAAACAAAACAAAAAAAGAGAGAAAACAAAAGGGGTCCGGATAAAAATCCAAAAAGGGCATCCGGATAGTCAACCCAAATACAATTGTCAACCTATAAGGGCGACTTGAAAAGATCAATTTTGATGAGGGATAAACTGAAAGTACCTGCAGGACAATGCAAAGCAATCTTAGAGATCTTCTATAGATCAGCTCATACTAGTCACATTTATTGTTCGTGAAAGATCCTGAAAAGCACATAGGGAAAATCCATGTCATGATTGTCAGAGGCATCTTCTGCCCAAAAAATCATACTTCTTGCCACCGATCACTTGTTTGTCAAATAGTATACCAAGTTTTATCTCTTTGTTGTCATGAATAAATATTGCCTTGTTTTTTTTAACTGTTGTACAATTCACATTGCATTGTCATTTAGTTAATAATGTTTGATAATCAACTGAAATATGCATTAGGACATCTCGATATTACATCAAAGGGCAAAAAAGCACAGGGAACTCTGCTGATGCCTTGATCATCAAACTCATGGACCTCTCACATCCAAACACCCATTTGGCATGACCATACATCAAACCATTTTTAGCTTTCACCAGCCATATCTCAAGAAAAACCATTTTAAGCTAACCAAAAATCGACCCATGCGTTCTATCAAAATCCTATCGAAACTAGAGACATTAACCTAATCGGTCAAATATTGTCCAAATTGTTGGCAATGTCTTACAATTGCCAAGAAAATGATTAAGCCTCTCGAATTGGGAAATACAATCATCCAAATTCTTGAGAATACATTCTTGTCATATCCTTGGTGGAGCTAGGACAACTTATGATCCCTAGTGAAATCAGGAAAATTCTTATCTATGGTTGAACCAGTATGGTTCACCATCCTTATGGGAGTTTGAATGGCGTACAAAGAAAATTATGGCTATCTCCCATATTAGACTTCACATCATGCAATCATGCCAGTATTCCATCTCATGCATTCACATTACCATCACACATCATGATTTTTACAATGTTACTTCAAGCTAGGTTTACCAAACCTCCAAGGAGTCCCTGGTAAGAACTCTGAGCATCATAAACCAAGCATTATTCATGAGGCACATATCAAGAAACCTTTTTAAACCCATACAAGCTAGTGGCAATAAACTTGTCTACAAACAACTGATGCCAATTATACCCTCTTAAAGCATACAAGTCAGTAGTATCTTTTCAAAGCCTACAAGTCAGTGGTATTTTTTCAAAGCCCAAAAGTTAGTGGCACCTTTTCTAAAGCCCATGAGTTAATGGCACTTTTTTCAAAGCCCATAAGTTAATGGCAACTCTTTAAAGCCCACAAGTTAGTGGCACATTTTTAAAGCCCATAAGTTAGTGGAACCCTTTCAAAGCCCACAGGTTTGCGGCACTTTTTTCGAAGCCTACAAGTTAGTGGCACCCTTTTCAAAGCCCATTAATTAGTGGCACCTTTTTCGAAGCCCATGAGTTAGTGACACCTTTGCAAAGCCCATAAGTCAGTGGCACCTTTTGCAAAGCCCACAAGTTAGTGGCACCTCTTCAAAGCCCACAAGTTAGTGGCACTCTTCAATGCCCACAAGTCAGTGGCATCTCTTTAAAGCCTACAAGTCAGTGGCACTTTTACAAATGCCTACAAGTCAGTGGCACCCAAGTTTAAGTCAAAGCCTGCATAAGCTAGCGGCACTAACATAAAAAATCCATATTATTTTGTACGTGACTAAGAGGGTCAAACCTTAAAAAACCTAACACCTTAGTGTTCTAGGGAGTATCATTCCACCCCAAACAAAATAGTGTCTATTTGTCTTTGCCCTGTTCCTAATTCTTAGCAACGGTCAAAAAGGGGTAACTGTAGACACCTTATTTTATCTAGGCTAATTTTTTTAGCAACCAGGCTAATTTTCCACCGTTTGAGCATTTTTTACTTATATCAAAAACTTGATTTTAACTCATTTCTTTACATCCGAAAAGATTAAAATTGATATCATATTACGAATTTAGACTTTTAAATTAATCAAAACATTTTTTTGAAGTTTAAATTGGATAAAAAAAGTCAATGTCACATGATCACCCTACTTCTCCCTAGTTTGTTGGCTAAGATCACCATCAGCCACCGTATTTGCTAGAAAATCATTTTAGCATTTAAACCTACCACCCTATGTCCATCATATTGGCAACAAGTTACTCCATACAACCACTCTACAGCCACCTCTACTGTTTTAACTCTTTGGCTGAAAAGTGAAGTTTTATTAGTATAACTTCTCACTTTATCACTTTATCACTTTCATTTTTTTATTTTTTTAGCACATTCATCATTTTAGTGAGCTCTCCATGTTTCCATCACCCTCTTAGGATTATCACGCAATATTGTGGCTTTTGGTTGTGGTAGTTTAAGATTTGGATGCCGTAATGCCCCTTTGACGTGCAAAATGCCTCATTTCATCCTCATTAGTTTGACATCTCTTGCTTATGCATTTTATGCCATATCAATGCATCTTGTTATGCTTAATCCATGTATGAATCATTAGACTAATATATTTCAAGCATATTTATACATTAGCTTGCATGAATCATTGTCATTTTCAGCATCCATTACATTTTCTTGTCAAAATGCATAACACTTTTATTGTCTAAACCACTACTAAAGTTAGCATCCTTATTCATGTTATGTGCCCCTTGTATGTTTGTTGTTTTCCCCTCGCCAAAATGCATGTTGATGGCTATCAAAACTAATTTTCAAAACCTCCCCAAGCCAAGCATGTTAACCTCAACTAATAAGGATTAGCATGGATTTGGCATTTTCCTTAAAGTTAGCAAAATATCTTAGGGAAAATTAAGTTTTCTAGATCTGAAATCTTGGTTAAATGAACTTAAATCTTCTAATTTTGCAACAAAAATGACCTTTCACTTGTTTCTTAAATGTTGTGCCTTTTTTATGAGTCAAAACCCTGAGTGGTATGATCAATGAGTTGTTTCATCGTCCCAAATTACTCGGAGGCTGTGCAACTGAGTTCATGACGCTCATGCCACTCTTTCCCTTCAGTCATAGATGTTCGAATGTCATTGACTCAAGTTTAGACCCGTAAAAATGAAGAAAATAAGAAATATCCCCTACTTTGCTTTGCCTCTACTGGTAGCATAACTATTCCAAATTGAAAAATCACTTTAAAATCAAAATGATTTTTCATGAATTTTATAATATTTTTTCCTATAAATGTATCATAATATCTTTAAAATGAGGTCTTGCTCATCCCTAGATCAGTCTAGATGAAAGAGTTATGATTTTCCAAACCTAGACTATCTAGAATCCTTAGAGTGAACAAAGTGCATTTTGGTTAGGCCCTTTAGGCCCATTAAATGATTTTTTGAATCCATCCTGCATTTTTCCTAAAATGTTCAAAAAATACCCTTTCTAGAAAAGAATTATTTGCAATTTTTTGATACCAAATGAGTCCAGAATGATTTTTCAAGGTTTGACACATCTCGTCCCTTGTATGCTCTGCCAGCAGTGAAATTAATCTGAACTTGAAAATCTATTCCCCCTGAAAATGACTTTTTGGGATATTAGGAATATTTTTAAATTGATCGTCATTGAATTACCTTTCTAACGGTATCTTGTCCACCCTCTAAAGCCTTTAAATCGAATTAGAATAAATTCAGAAGGTGGGATTACGTGATCCTATCCCCTGTTCTTAATCATGGTCAAAATCAAGTTGTTTCCCTAAATTTTGTCTCGAGACATTTGGGTGTCACCATATCACCCAGATCAGCCTCGAGAATAGGCTTTAACCTCTTATAGGCTCGTATCAAGGCACAAACATATTTTATATCTCTACCATCCTCATTCACAATAATTTCTTTGGTCGAAAGTCATCAAAATGCTCACTCATTTCCTAAATCACAAAGTTTTGTCAATTTAAGTTTTTCAACTTGACCTCTTTAAAAAGTGTCAAGTGTGTCACTTTTGAGGATAATCCAACCCCGACCTTTTGAGAGGATATTCCAACCCCACTTTTTAAAATTGTCAAGATTGAAAAATCCCCTTTTGTCAAAATTATTTATCATCCATGGGGATATCCAACCCCACCTTTCTAAAGGGATACTCTAACCTTGCCTTTCAATTACAATTAATTTTTTTCTTTTCCCGGACTTCTATGAATATGTCAAACAAACCTCATTTAATCAAAGAACCTTGATGCATCTAAAAAATTGTTGATTCGGTTATTTCCAAATAATTGATGCCAATTGTGAGATAAATTCCAATAGTCCACCCCTTTTCTTTAGCATTGCACTAGATGATCCATGTTGTGTTACTTCACTTATTGCCTTACTAACATGATTTCTTTGTGATCATTATTTGCATTCATGTTTTCCAATCTTTTCAAGTAAAACTAAAGATAATATTCCACGTGGGTATTTTTTCAGTGCCTAGAGTGGAATATTCCATTTTTCAAAGTAAAATCCAAAGGTCATTTTTATTGAAAATCTCTATATTTCCTATCTCTCTGAGGCATATATGAGATTAAATCTTTTCATCAAAACCTAGATTTGTATTTCTATAAGATTCATGCATTAAAAAGGGTTATATCAAAATAATGATGAGTTAAGATCGACAAAATCGAAACTGAGATAAGACATAGCTAGTGAGGTATCAATTTCAAGCATTACGAAGAGGTTCGTGCCTTATCGTGCATAACCAACCCCCAAACCCAATGATGAATCTTTGTACTACATAGACCATAGGATTGGTGTTTTGAGTTTTGTAACTCAAAACATAGGTCTCAATTGGCATCTAGTCATGCCTAACCCTAAATGATCAGTGATGACTCCAAGCATTGGCCTTTTTGTGTTAGTCATCCGAGACTAATAAGATGGGTGATCCATCTTATGGTCCCTTTCACTATACCATAAGTTGAGAATTATACGTTCTCGTTCTCGTCATATCGCCAAATAAAAGTCTCAATCAAGAAGACATTTCCAAGTCAGGAAAATATTTTAAGTCATTCACACCCATAGATCTATGAAGACCCACCTCAAAGTACATTGCGACAGGTTGATGAGTCCACTAGAGAAAGTATAGAGAGTTAGGCTAATAACTAGTCATGTCTTGCTAGGTTCTTAGTTCTTTCGATCTTTGGTCATTATTTAACTATGACCCTTTTTTCATTTTGTCAACTAATCTTTTCGTTGGCATAATTGTCAGGATTGTATTATTTTTGAATAATCATCAGTTTAATAAAAATGTTAATACGAAAGTCAACAAAAAGGTTTGATTGTTTCCCCATCATACACTATGCACTTGCATGTGCATTAATTTCTTGCCAAACTCCATGGCATGGTTATAACCCAATCATTAGGAGAAAATGAGCTATCCACCTTTATGAGTAACCCTGGGCATAAGTATGGCAATAACTTCCTGGATGTAAATTAACTATGTCTCTCATGAGTAACCCTCTACATTTGCACAAGGAAATACATCCAATGGATCAAACCTGTTCTGCCAAACCCATAATTGGCATAGGATCGGGGTCCCTCGATTATCCTTATCGAATGGAGGAGCAATCGGGATACCTATTTAGGTGTCAACTAAAACCTCATATAGTGAGCCCTATGAGTTAAACCATGTCAGACCATACTAGAATTCTGGTAGAATACCTAGAGAATAGGTCACTCAGGGAAATATTCCTAACCTTTACTATTAATTACTTTAATTATGTAGGTGACAATGAGTATACAATTGTCACCCATATCAGCATTTTTATACTTTATCAAGGCATGGCACTGTGCTGCTCGAATGATGGCTAACCTTTGTATAAATAAGTGACAGTGCACAAAAACCATCATTCACAATGTCTTATACTGTAAGCCGTTATGCTATCCAAGTCATGGCTTAACAGCTTCTGCACTAGTGGTGATAAATGAATTTTACTACTGGTCGATTATTTTTTCATCAAAATAAGATATTACATCACCTTATGAAGGGCAGATTGCATCATGGTATGTTGAAATGCTACCCATTTCTCATCTTACCACCTTGCTCGAGACATGTTATGATTGTTTTGTTTTCATGTTCTTAAATTCTTTATTTCCTTACATTTGTCTCCTATATGTTCTGGTAACTTATTTTCCTTTTGTTTATGTTTTGGTGCATGGATCATTTCATCATAACTATTATGACTATCTTTATTTTGGAACAATTGTTTTGGTTCGGTGTTTAGCAAGGGGCATTATTTATGGAGCAATAGCTTATCTCAACTATAAAGTCCTTTGAAAACGTCAGAAATGGTCAGAATATTGCCAACATCAAGATGGGAACATCTTAAAGCCTAACTACGTCTCAAAAATACATGAAGAGGTCGAGATCAGTTTTTGTCAGAATGATTGTCGGGAGCTGAAGCACATTTGGGAAAATTGCGATAGTAACACGAAAGAAACCTTTAGTAAAAAGTATGGGGATATATCTTTCTTCCTTCAAGTTCGGTTAGATGATGGCTTGTTACGAGCAGCAGCAGTTTTGGAATATGGCCTACCGATGTTTCACCTTTAACTAATAAGATTTAGTCCCTACCATTGATCAATACATAGCCCTACTCAACATAGAAAGGGCCAAATCAGACCAAATTTATTGAAAAGCGCTAATGCCTCCTCCGTTCAAGAAAAGGTTAAGGCAAATTCTTGCAGTCATAGAAGCATGGGTTGATAGTCACTTTAAAGTAAAGGGGAGTAGCGAATGAATCTCTTAGGCCAGCTTGAAAGAGAAAATGGTAAATCTTTCTAATCAAAAGAAAGCTCAAGATTTCTATACTTTGGTAATTTACGGGCTTGTTATATTCCTAAAGACTTTAGGTTATGTAGAGGCAATAGTCATAGATTTCTTTTCTCATCTATATTGCAACATCAACCCTACTTTCACCATTATCGTTGAAACCATCCGTGCCCTCGGCTTTTGTTAAAGAACAGGAAGATGAAGGTTTATCGGGTGTGCCCCATGGCTCTAGATATGGCACCCAGGTCATCTTTGTGTTAGGAAATGCAGAGTCAGGCAAAATTTCTTCTTAAAGATCAATCCTCTTTCCAAGACATTAAAGGAAGAATGTTATTAAGATAAGATAGAAAAGCATTATGTCAAGGAATTATGAAATGTCAAGGAGGAAGAAATCACGTGGACAGCCTCATGGGTGTTTTCTTAGTCGATTGTGTACAGATATGGAGACTACACTTGTGTACCACTCCTGGGATTATAGGGAAAAACCAGTTATGCTCCTCTATTCGTATTGCATCAATTCCAGTGCTAGTAATTCATCCCATTCTTCAAAGACTTGGGATGTTCAAATTTTGAATACAAAGAGCCTAATTATAAAGTGAAAGTCCAGTTAGCTTTCCAAGCTTAGAAGAAGATCCGTTATATAGAAAGATACTTGAGAGAAAGCCCTACCATGCCCGGGTACGAAGAATAGAGACTCCATCGTAAGAACAATCCATTGCCACCACCCAACTTTGGGATACTACAAATCCTAATAGAGGAACTCCATTTGAGATTGAGCTACTTAGAAGAGTTTAAGCGAGAAAAGGCATTGCTTGCTATAGAAATCTCTCGACTTAAGAGGGAAAAGGGCCAATTAGAGATGGATATCTATCTTTGAAGCAATGAAATGGATCGAGTCATTAAAGAAAGGGATCGCTTCAAGGATGACCTCAAAAGCCTAACCAAGGATTATATGACACTTCAAAAAGCTAACAAGTCTCGACGTATAGGCAAGACATCAGTTGAATGGGAAACAAAAGTTACTACTTTCAATCATGAGCTGAATAGCAGAAGGAGGAAGTTAGAACCAATAAAGAAAAATTCATAAGAGCACGTGCTCTTGCTTCCATTTACCAATAAAGAAATCAAAGACTTGATGCCTAAATGCAAGATGTAATAGTCATCAGGGTTGAAAACGAAGCCCTCACTCATAGAATCTAGGAGTTAGAACAGTCTCTTTAGGATCATCAAGGTTATATCAATCAATTAACAAGGGCTTCTAAGCAACGTGAACTAGATTGGCAAGCGACAATTAACTAGGCATGTCTAAACTATTAAGAACAATATCAGCACCTCACTGAACAAGTTTAGATAGCTCAACGAGAGATGGATGACATGATTAAAGCAGCTCAATCCATAAGCTAAGACATCGTACCTATTAGAGATCATGAGCAATGACTTGTAGGTTTTCTTGATTGTGTGATTACATAATGTAATCATGTTAGATACTTTCAGATGTAATCATGTCGTAAAAGAAAAAGACCCTTTTGTGACTCCACGAATGATGTTATTAACAAAGTTGTTCCAAGAATCAATTGTTTCCAATGCATATGCACATTTAAATTCACCATTTTTTAGTACACTTGCATCAATCATTTATTATCTTAACTCATTATTGCATCATAAATGCTCATCAATAAATACACTTTTACATAAAAGTCTAATACGAGAATTGGGCCATAAAAGTGTAAGGGATTCCAAGATCAATACACGAAACCTTACATCAAACACCATTACAACACATGATGCTGAAAGTAAATCATGAAGAGTGATCATAAAGCTTGTATTGAGCGACTTGAGCTAATGGTTAAGGAATCACAAGATTAGATGCTTCGTCAGCAATACAAAAATCCAAATCAAATCGCAAAACTTATAGAACTAATGACTGCCTTTATGAAAGAAAAAAGGCAAGCTAGCACTGCTGAAATAAGGAATGATCCTTCCAACATTGAAAGTCCCCCTGCTAATAATCCAGAACCTACCAAAGGGGAAACTAGACAAGAACAACGGCCGTCTCCTACACGTACCACTTAGGCTCCCCCAATCATCTACCTTAATCTCGTTACAGCAGGTTAATTCATTCTTGGTGCTCAAGGGGTGAATACGAAAGTCTTATCAGTAGATTTGATAACCCTTTACCCTGAGGAACTAGAGAAAGTAGAAGGTCAAAAGTCCACTATAACTATGAAAGAAGTGAACAAATTCTAGCTACTGGAAAACTGCCTCCAAGCCATCGAGGGGAGTGACAAGTTCATAGCTCTTAACCCACAATCACTGTCTTTAGTGTCTAACCCTTTCATTCACCTGAAGTTCAAAGTTCCAGAGTTTGAGAAGTTTAACGGAACCACTGACCTTTTGTCCATGTCCGAATGTACCTATGAAAGATGGTTAGGTACGGCAAAGATGAAAAGCTCTTCCTGCATTGCTTCCAGTAGAGCCTCATTGGGGTAGTAGCTTAGTGGTATATGGAGCTAGGCAATGTCAAAATCCAATCATGGGTTGAATTGGCTAAGGCCTTTCTAAATCAATACCAATAAGTGTTAGATTAGGCACTGATCAATTTTTTCTGATGAATTTTGAGAATAGATCCACCCAAAGTTTTAAATAATATACTCAAAGGTGGAGAGAAGAAGCAGCCTTAGTCCACCTCCCCTTACAAAAAAAGAGATAACAGTCACTTTCATTCACACCTTACATGCTCTTTATTACAAGAAGCTCTATGGAATGTCACCAAAAAATTCATAAACCTAATCCTCCTTGAGAAATGATTGATATAGCCATTAAGAATTATAGAATGTCAACTAGTGAAAAGTTTGGGTTGATTAAAAAGCCTATTGCTAGTAAAAAAAAAAAAAAGGAAGGAGATGCCAATGCCATAAGTTATGCTAGCTCACATCGCTAAAATGACGTTAAATACCTGACCCTCACTACCCAAGCATGCTACGTTCTCACCCTATCACTATACCCCTTAACCAACTAATGCCATAACTTACAACCCATCTTTTGTAATCCTATTAAACCTACCATAAAGCTATCCTCCACAAGGTCATCGAAGTACCAATCGAGCAACCAACAAAAAATTCGTAGACCTAGTCCTCCTCGAGAAATGATTCACGTAGCCATTAAGAATGGTAACTAGGGAAAGGTTTGGGTTGAGTAAGAAGCCTATTGCTAGTAAAAAGAAGGAATGAGAGGGTAATGCAATAAGTTATGCTATCTCATGTCAGCAAAAATGATGTCAAATACCTGACCCTTACTACCCAAGCATGCTATATTCTTGCCCTATCACTATACCCCTCAGCCAATTAATACCATAACATATAACCCATCTTTTGCAATCCCATCAAACCCACCATAAAGCTACCCTCTGTAAGGTCACTGAAATACCAATTAAGCAACCAATAATGCATCTGGCAATCGAGGTGCAAATTGACAAAGATAATATTTTGATCTTATCCCTATGATCTATAAGGAGCTCTATCATACGTTGCTACAAAATCATTTAGTGGCCCTAATCTATGTCCCAAAAATGAAGCCACCATACCCACAATGGCACAACCCTAACACCTACTGTGAATACCATGTTGGGGTAGCAGGCATGACATTGAGAACTACGTATCTTTCAAACAAAATTGCAAAATCTAATTAACTCAAAAGTTTAGCAATTCAGGATGAACTATGCACCAAATGTTGCTGCCAATCTTTTATCGAACCACACTAAGCCAGCTACAAACATGATCAACATTAAGAACAAATATGAAGTAAAGGCAAGCATAAAGGATGCAAGGATGCCAATGTTCTTGGTCTATTAAGCATTGATTTAGGTCAGGTTACTCAATGTAATAGAAAAATTAGAAGACATTCCTGATAACTTCTGTGAATTCCACACAATTGTACGTTATACCTTACAAACGTACAGGGAGTTTAGGTCCATGGTTCAAAGAATGATGAATGAAGGCTAAATAGAATTCTACATGAGATCACACCTACTGCTGAATCTATTGATATGATAGGAGATGAAACCATGCAGCCACCTTGCAGAAGAAACCGACCCTTTATTTTTTATGGCAAGTCAGGTCCCAAGGTCAATTCTTTGA